>JAPYZJ010007232.1:0-16127 GCA_030522765.1 Ophioninae sp. B BG-2022a
ATTATTATTATTATTATTATTATTATTATTATTATTATTATTATGTTCACACTGCTTTCACAATTCTCGGCTTTTAGCCGGTTCCTATGAATATTCTACTGACAGCTGTCAAGTAGAATACTCTCATAAACTGGTTACAGATAGATCTAGGTGAGGTCTTAATTAGTTGCATCGCTTCCATCCCTGATGTTATTGTTGGTGTCCACGAATTATTATTATTATTATTATTATTATTATTATTATTATTATTATGTTAGTATTTTATGCTTCTTCTTATTATTATTACTGCTATTTTACTACTATTATTACTTTCTTTGTTATTATTATTTCAAGTTATGTTTAAGTTATGTTTATGTTTATGTTAAGTTATGTTTAAGTTCCAGAAAGTCTCGACTGGGGCATAATAAATTTTATCATCATTATCATCATCTCTCCCTCGTTTCCCCACTCTCTCTCTCCTTCGAGATTCTGTATGCACCGACTCGAACACAAGATGATGCATCCGTTCGGTGACAATTTATTATCCGGGTTATCGCGGCGGCGAATCAGTCGTTCGAGCGTGTTATACGAACGTGCCGTAGCGTTTGGACGCCCGCACGCGACGCCGGGGATCGAGGTTGTACATCCTCGTGAGCGGAATATAATCGAGTTGTCGCGGGTACTTTCCTACCCCGGTTCTCCAAATGATACGCCGACACGGCGATGCAACGATTGTCCCGAGCATCTCGAAAATCGTTTTCCCGGTGGCGCTCTGCTCGATCATTTTTTTTTTTTTCGCTTCGCCGATGCCCGGTCCTTCAATTTACTCGCTTTTTCAACGCTACGAGCACAAACGGATCTAACCAAAATGGGGCAAGCCTCCACCACTCAACCTCCGCTTCACCGACCTATACTCATTTATTTTTCTAATACCTCATGCCCCACTCGCGCACATCAGCTCCATGCATTTGGAGGAAAAAAAAGAAAAAAAATATGTATATATATTTACAGGGTGATCGTTCGATCGACCCGTTTCTGGAAAAGGGTCATTTCAGAGGTCATTCCAATCAAATTCAGCCCCATCCAGAAGGGATGAAAATTGAATAGTTGCGTTGGTTTTACGATTTTCTTTTATATTTTCCAATCGTTTCATGATTTTATTTCGCCATTTTTTTATGGTTTTATGGTTTTTATGATATTTATTTCTCTTCGTAATTTTCTGATGGTTTTATGATTTTTTTTCGAAATTTCCCGATGGCTTTACGATTTCCTTTTCGATATTTTCCGATGGTTTTCACCATTTTTTTTCGATATTTTCCGATGGATTCACCATTTTTTTTCGGAATTTTCCGATGGTTTCATAACGTTTTTTTCACAATTTTCCGCTCGTTACGAAAAGCAATAAATAAATAAAAATATCCCACATCGAAAATTCCCATCTGTTCGGAAAGTTCGAAAACGATTGAACGCGAATAACTCCTGAACTAATCAAGATATATCCACGAACATACATGATACATAATTCTTTTTCATTCCGAATCACACCCTAATTCGTGAACAAAATTTTCAACTATCAGTGTCAAAATGTTGTTTTTGTGCATACAAAGTGAAAACTATTTTTTTTTTAACAATTTACAGATACCAAGTTAAACATTTTTATTCAACAAATCATCCAATATAGAGTGCCCGAATTTCGCACTAACAATAAACGATCGTATCTCTGAATTGCCGAGTATTGCGTATGTATTTTTTTTCAAACATCATCGCTCATTCGCCAGCTTTAAAAAAAGCACCGTTAGCATATTCATAGCGAAGCATTTTTCATTTGCTCTTTATAAAGCTACAAAAATTCAAAAAAAAAAAATGATAAAATCATCACTCAGTAACAAGTCAATTTTGGCATTTACTTCGTACTACTTAAAATGATCAGGCCTTTAGAAATACCTTTTTCAATGTTAAGCCGACTAACTCGTCACCCTATGCATATAAATAAATAAGTAAATAAATAAATAAAGAAATAAAGAAATAAATTAAAAAAAATATATATACAAATATATCGCCTGAAAAATAAAAATCTCTCTACACCGCAATTTCGATGGCAAACTCGCATTGTACGGGTACCGCGTTGTGACGCGATAATAGGCCGGCACGGCCGACGTGACGTATAGCCTTGTAAAAATCGCGACCGATAAAAAAAACAAGCTCTTTCATTTCGCTAAAAGCTCGTACCGCTGATAAAAAAAAAAAGGGAGGGAAAAAAAACGAACGAGCAAAAAAAAAAAAATGTATAAACCGTCCCCGCTGCGTTTTCCCTCTTTCCCTCCCTCCCTCTTCAATCGCCACCGTAATGGCTCGGAATTGTTAACAGCATCCGGCTCTTTTACGGCTTTTCCCTTGCCTCATCCCCCTCCCACCCTCCTTCCTCCTCGACCCCCGCTGTACAATTTAACGGAGTCACTGGTTTACCGTTATTATTTTTTCGGGCTTTTTTTACAACGATAAATAAGAGGGACGAGCAAACTGTCGGAGACACGCGAGCCCGTATATACAACCTACCCCACTCGTGTTCTCCGCGTGTAAACCGGTACGAGGAGGGGTGGCGGAGGAAGGGGGGGGGGGGAGAAAAGAGGATGGTGCGCGAGCGAGTACTCGTAAATTCCTTACGCGAGACCCGGGTAAAAGAAGGTCTGGCCCTCCTCGCGAGCGAGAACCGAGACGATTCATCTTTCCCGGTAAATACGTGAGGATATCGTTTCCAGCCGGTAGCGGCGTCGGTCTACAGCTCACCGGGGAGCTGTAAGGGCCAAAGGGATGGAAAGGGTTGAAACCGTTTCGGAGGTGACCAACTCTCAACCCTTCCCCAACGCTTACCCAGCGAATCGAGCTAAATTTCTTTTCTACGATTATAAGCTACTTTGGATCGAGTTACGGCGAGTTCGTACAACAATTTTGGCCAACTTGGCAGGATCCCGAATGTTCCATCAGCTTCCATGCATGGGCGTATTAGATTTCAACACGGGCTACAACGATGAAGCCGAAGTTACGATTATGCGAGAACCCGATGAAAGGCATCAATTCTGAGGTTAACGCTGGAGAGAGCCCAAGCTTATTTGTAATACCGTTTCCTTTCCGGCATACACTTTGTCTTTTATCGTTCTATCTTCTACAAAGGATATTAAGTAATATTGAATCGATGAGACTGAGTACGGAGTCATTAGAGTCGAGCGCATCTTTGGTATTCGAAGATACGTCAGGCTTGAGAAATAACGGTTGGTGTAATAAAATTGTACTGGTCCGAGATGGCATTTGTTTATTCAAGGGAACGATCGATCTTAGAAAAGTTTAGGAAAATTCTCAGTTTTATATAAAACGAAAAGGTTAGATACTAATTTAAGGATTTACAATCTCGTAATTAATCTGCTAATTAATCATTGGGAAGTTTTACAGATAATCTTCACGGAAAAACTTTGTTTTCAAAAAAGATTAATTACTTTAAGGTTCAAAAAATAGTATCAATTTAGAAATGAATACTAATGAATTAAATGATTAATTAAGAAAATTCAGACTCATCAGTTTGGAGATTAAAAGTCAATATAAATTAAAAAATGAATCATAAGTAATAAAAGACTAATTAACGCAATTCAGGATTATTGATTCAAGATTTAATAAACGATATAAATGTAAGACGTGACACTAGTTGATTGTAGATTAATTACAAGAAAACCACAATTACTGATATAACAAGCTTAGTCACAAATTTAATAAATAATAGTAATTAAACCAAAATTAATTTTAAAAAATTCAGACTTATTAATCCAAAGACTACCAACGTATATAAATCCCAAAATTAATACTAATTATCCACGATTAATAAAAAAAATTCCGATTATCAACTTGATGCAAATCATTAATAACTAATGCAAATTTAACAATCAACGTCAATTAATTACCGATAAAATGCGAAAATTCAGAGTGCGTTGGGAAAAAAAGAAAATCCTGGAATAATCGATAAATCCCAATAATGAAGGGAAGCTTTTACTCATCCGAGAATCGGTACCGCGTCACCTTACGTTCCGGGAGGATCGAGTTTCCCGAGTCACTGATGGAATTGACGGAAGAGAAGTGGGCGACGGTGACCTCCCCCCCCCCTCCCCCAACCCCCAACCCCTGCACTTCCCCCTCGCCGCGGACCGTCGTCGCGAAACACACGTCTCACACTCCCTTCGCCGAAACGCCTACCGAATGGATAGTCCTTTTTCCCCAGCGACAGGAAGCCATTTCGCTGGTTAAAGGTCAGGGGAGGATGACGCTCGATGCAACCCAAGAGCCATCCACTCTTTTCCTTGCCCCCCCCCCCTCCCCTTCCCCCCTCCCCCTATCCCGCGCTCTCCCGTATATATGTATATTTATACGCTCTTACAGCCTCTCTCCAGGGATAGACGTGTCTCGCGAACCCCATCGCGCGCACCCTGACTTATTACAAGAAGAATAGCTTCCTCTTTCCATTTGATACTTTGCGAGTTTGCGATATACGGGGGGAGAAAAAAGCTCTTCGTCTCGGTGATACGCGTCGTCGTGTGCGCTACAACGCCAATTCCTTCGCCACCCCGTCCACGGTCCCTTTAAGCCGTTGCTGCTTTTCATTTTCCACCGCGAGCTCGGTCGATGAACCTGACCCAAGCGACGGAAGGCCATCTTTTTTTTTGGTCTTTTTTTTTTTCTCATTCGAGAGCTGAGAACTCGTATAAAAAGTAGCCAGTTTAGGTCGAAACTCTATATAATTGCTGTACTTTATTCGGGAACCCTCGTATATGATCGAAGCTAGGATTGATTTCGTCGACAGGCCTCGATCGCGGTCACAAACTTTTCCTTTTGTCCCAAACAACATCCGGTTTTGACCGACGAAAAAAAAATGAAGAAAAAAAAACAAAGGAAAATGGAAACAAGAAAAAAAAAATCGTTCACCAACGAGACACAATCGAATAAAAGAAACGCGGCGTACAGTCGACGCACGGACGCGCTCTTTACAGTGGCAAATATTTTTTACGGGCTTGTTTTCTCATTCGTACGCTCCGCCGGATTTTTCCATTCGATGTGGCACGATTCGACTGAGAAGAGGCGGGGGAGACAGCCAGAGAGAGAGAGAGAGAGAGGGCGCGACCCGACGCGACGTCGTCGTCACTCTCTTTATTTCTTTGTACACTTTAATCCGGAGAGTCGCGTGGACCGATCGAAAACGTTAAATGTGCCAAGTACACCGGAAAACGTACGTTTCGTTGTCTCTTCTTTTTTTTTTTTCTTTCTTTTCTCTGTTACTTCTTTTCTACCCTCGAACATCTTTGCGCGACAACTTTTTCTCCTCGTCGATTGTTTCACCCGCGACGAAGAGGAAGTGCGTTCAGGCTTGATCCGCTTTGTTTCGGTTGGTTTCCGTTTTTTTTCTTTTTTTTTTTTCTTTTTTTTTCGGTTTCACTTTTCTTTGCTTCGATTTGTTCAGGTTTCTTTTGATTATTAGGTTGTAAATACCTATATTTATGATCTTACTGGTTTCTTCGGCTATTTGGGTTTGTTTGGGCTTGATTGGATTTATTTCGGATTTGACAGGCTTTGTTTCGGTTCGTTCAGGTTTGTGTGGCTTTGTTTGGGTTTGCATGACTTTTTGTGACTTTGTTTGGATTTGCATGACTTTTTGTGGCTTTGTTTGGGTTTTCATGACTTTTTGTGACTTTGTTTGGATTTGCATGACTTTTTGTGGCTTTGTTTGGGTTTTCATGACTTTTTGTGACTTTGTTTGGGTTTGCATGTCTGTGTGGCTTTGCTTGGGTTTGATTATCTTTATTCAAGTTTTTTCGGCTTTGTTTGGGTTTAAATAACTTCTTGTGACTTTGTTTGGCTTTTCATGACTTTGTATAGCTTTGCTTGGGTTTGATTTTCTTCATTCAAGTTATTTTAGGCTTTGCATGGCATTGCTTGCCTTTCTGTGGCTTTGCTTGGGTTTGCATGACTTTTTGTGACTTTGTTTGGGTTTGCATGATTTTGTGTGGCTTTGTTCGTGTTTGATCAGTTTTATACCAGTTCGTTTGGGTTTGTTTGGCTTGTTTTTATATTCTCTAAGCTCGATTGCCTACGTCTGGTTTTTTAAAAATTTGATTGATTTGGTTTCGTGTTGTTTGGGTTTGATTAGCTTTCTTAAGGTGTGTCTGAGTTTCCTAACCTTTGCTTGTCCTTGTTTGACTTTGTACGGTTGTATCCCAGTTTGTTTGCATACGTTCGAGTTTCTTTACTTTCGATTGCCTTCTCTTCGAGTTTTTTGTAGTTCTCATTGGCTTCGTTCGGTATCGTTTGGGTTTGAGTACGTTGCTTTCATTTTGTCCGGGCTTAACGAGCTTTGTTTCGGCTTCTCCGTGCTTAATGAGCTTTGTTTCGGTTTGTTTGGGTTTGACGCGGCTGAGTTTCCGTTTGTTTGGGTTCGCGTGTGTTGAACGATGGAACGAGTGATCGGAAGAACAATGGCGTGGCCGCAGCAGTCCCGGGTATATTTCGGGAACGATTCAGCCACCAATGCGTTTATCGCGGATAGGCGCCAACGACCTCCGAGTTTAACGCTTCATTCCAATTTTCACCCTTTATATACACCGCACACGTCGAATCCATCCTGGTTGCCGTCGCGGCCGCCGCCGACGCCGCATTGGGCGCAACTTTGTTGAATTTCACGCCGTTTGAGTAAATGGTCGAGCAGATCAAATAGTCAGATATTTAGCGGGCGAAACGAGCCAGCGGGCACCCGAGTGGTGACGGGGGTTGCGTGCGGGAAAGAGGCCGAGTACCGCATTCGCGGCTCATCCTCGCCTCATCCCCTGTACCGTAGGTACAAGCGTGGTCGCTCCCAACCCCACCGGCTTTTGCCACTCCAACACGGAATCTACACCCCCCCCCCCCCCGGTTGCTCGAATCTACCCCAACCCCCATTTCCCCCCATTCCCCACCAACCCCTGGTCCGACCATCCCATACTTCCGCACTCCTGCACGACTGAACGACTCGCGTCATAATTACGGGTCCTCCGTGCTCAAACGCGATTGTAACCAATCTACAATCAACACATCGGCAAATAATAGTGACACGATTGATTCCGCGGCGTCGTCAGCGTCCGCGTGTAACACATATGTATACACGTTTACACTTACAATCACACACACACACAAATATATATGTAAACATGTATTATTTATATATATATTGCATATATACAGGGTGACCGTTAATTCGAGCTATTTCTTGAAATGTCTCATTCCAAAGGTCATTTGAAGGTCGGATTAAGTTTTACGAAGCAGAGGTCAAGTTTGAATGGCTACCGAATTATGATGGTTCAGGGAGAAATTATAAACATTTTTTTTTTGTCAAATTCAGTCGATTGAATTTTCAAAAATTTGCGGTTTTAATTGAAGTTAGCTTTTTGGGAAGTTTTTCGAAAATTGGTTGAATCGAACAACGTTTTTAGAAACTGACTTTGAGTCAATTTTTTTGTTCGTTGCTCTTTTGAGACATTTTTTTAGGACATGCCTGCGTGTTTTTATCAATGCTCAGAATGCTAAAAATGAGTAGTTTTTCTGAAGAATGACGAACGAATGAGTAAATTGAAAACGCATGCTCTAAATTCGCATAGAAACAAAAGATCTGCAATTTACGATCTTTTAATTCTGGAATAACGTCATTCTTCATTCGTCAACACTCGTCATTCATTATTTTTTTTCAATGTCACCACGCACTCGTGCAATTTTCACTTTTGCTTTGATTGTTCGTTTCCGATTGACTCGTTTTAAACGCTCAATTTCAACACCCACTTGACGGGGCTTAATTTCATTCAGACGACCTCTAGAAAAGCATTTGACGAAGTAGCTCGAATTACCGGTCACCCTGTACGTATATAAATATACATCCGGACTCTTCACTACTCTGCTGGATGTCAGGACAGTAGGTGCATATTAGGATGCATATCTCTTTCTCTCTCCAGTCTCGAGCATTTATATGCAAATAAATGCACACCGCGCGCTATTTCATACTGCCATTCTTTCGCCCAATTTCGAAAAGCGCCTTTTTTTCTCGCCCTCGACTGCAAACCGTTTGGAAACGAAACGAGCGAAAAAAAAAATAGGAAGAGAAAAAAAAAGAAAGAAAAATAAACCAACGAAACGCGTTGACGTCTGAGCTCTCCGCGTCTTTGTCCGAGCGATGACAGATGGCGCGATAAAAAAAAAAAAAGAAAAAAAAACATTGATAAAGAAAAAACAATTCGAAAGAGGAGACGCGGACGAGGAGGGGGGGGGCGGTGAGTGAGTTTGGAAAAAAGAGAGTTCGCGCGAGGGCGTCGATCGAGTCAGCGGGCGTCCGTACCGTAGAACGGGGGTACACCAGGCCGCGTTGCGAAAATGTGCTCGTTCGCACATCTGCGCGACGGTGGATGAGTAATCTCTGTCGCGCGGACGTTTTTCGTCCCCGCAACCCGGCGAGGCTTTGTGTTTCGAGACTAACCGTAAAAATGATTTTATCCCGAGGGAGGGAGGGATTGAGTGGGGGGAGGGGGAGGTGGCAGGGTACACCGGCGCAGGCGCGTCCCTTGTTCGCGAATCAAAAGGAACACCTTTTTTTTTTCCTGTCTCTCTCGGTTTTTTTTTTCAAATTGTTGTTGAATACATCAACGCCGCGCGTTAATTGCCTCCCTCTCACGGTTTCCGCAACGTTTTTCGTTTTTTTTTTTTTTTTTTTTTTTTTTTTTTTTTTTTTTTTTTTTTTTTTTTTTTTTTTTTTTTTTTTTTTTTTTTTTTTTTTTTTTTTTTCGAAACGGAGGATTACGGACGCACGAGTGCGTACATATGATTATCGGATGGAAGAAGATTCCGGCGGGTAAAAATTGTTCGAGACGAGATCAAAAGAGCCCGAGGACGTGCGGGCATAGAGAGGATAACGTGTTTCACTTATCCTTCGAAACGAGGACACGCGCCGAGTCGAGAAAACGTCACGATACTTCGAACGCGGTTTAATCGTTGACGGTTGTTTCTTTTTTGAAGATCGAGCCATCGGGCTCTGCAGAATTAATTGGCGAGGGTGATCCTTCTTTTATTTTAGGTTAGAAGTTATTTATTTTTGATAAAATTCGGTTTAAACGCTTCGTATATGGTCGTGACGATGTCACGTCCCGGAGAAGGGACGTGACACGAAATTACGTGTTCGTCCTCTGTTCGTAAGTACCTAGAGTTACCTCTGTTCGTAAGTATTGACGATATTATCATATCCATATTCAACCTTGATTACCAGTAAACGAGCGTTAAAAAATCAAACACGTCTTTGTTCAGTTACAACCCCGGGATCAATCCCACTTGACCCTACCTGTGTATTTTTCCGATAAACATCGCGAGCCGCAGTTAAAGAGGGAGGCTGTTTGTCGGCCGGTACGAGACTGGCCGAAGATCGTAGATTCACCGATCGTGTGTACATCCCCTAGGAACAACGATGATGATGCGAGTGGCGAAAGGAGGCTCTCTCGTTTACGCGAGAGTGTATACATCGATCGATTCGAGTTCCCCGCGTTCTCTCCACTACCCCCCCCCCCTCCCTCCAACTCTTTTGCCCTCTCTCTCTCCGACAACAACCCAACAACAGCCTTTGTCAGGATTCACAGTTTTCATCCGGAGCTTTGGCACGTTCCACGCATCCCCTTCCACCACCCCCACGCATATTCTCGTTGAGAATATTAGCCCCTTCTGTACACGACTAGACATAGTCGAGCGGGCAAGCGCCCTCCTCCTCTTTCCTCTTTCACTCTCTCTTCTTCCCTCCCTCTCTCTCTCTCGTTCTCTCCCTCCCCTCTTCCTCTTTCTCCTCCTCCCCCTCTTGGCTTTCAAATTCCATTGCCTTCGTTAACGAAATTACATAGTGGCTGACATAGCCGAGTGCCTGATCGCGAGTGTGTGGGTGCGTGCGCGATTACCGTGTCATCATGATGCTCGTAATGATCGGTAGAGATGGAATCGTGAACATCAACATCACCAGGCTGCTCCCCGCGCCACTTCCCGCACGAGTCGCCCGTCGTTGTAAATGCCAGAAGAGGAGAACGATGGTGGGAGGGAAGAGGGAAAGGGGGAGGGGAGGGGGGAGCGAAAATCGCAAGTTACACGAAGCTCATTTTTCCTTGCCGATACACGGTAGCGTGTAGCCGACGTAAGCGTATTTACCGGCGCGCACGAGCACCGACGCCCACCTCTTGCGGATTTAAATTAATCAATATTTGCATCCTAGTGAGATACAAAAGCGGCTCGGGCCCGCGAGATGCACGCTTTTATTCGCTGGCTCGTATCACCGTTTCATCTCGATCGTCCTTCCTCTTTCTCTCTATTCAAACAGGATATCATTCATAGTGTTGCTGATGTTTCCAGCTGTTCGTTTCCATTTTGTTTTGAGTTTTCAATGTTTCTTTTTTTTTTGCATTGGTATGGCTATTGTTTGATGTTATGTTTATTGTTAACGTTAAATGGGAAAGTATCTCTATTTTTAATGATGGTATTAATTATTGCTATGTTTCTTCATTTGCACTTGGTGATAATTTCATATTTGTGATATATTGTCATGATATACACTACGGATCAAAAGTATTTGGCCACTTGTATTTTATTCAAGTTACAAACAATACTTTTTAAAAAGCCCATTTATTAGTTTCATTGATTGTCTTTCACTAGAAAATACTTATCTACGGTACAATCGTAAACACCTCATTGTTACTTGTCGACTCCTGGTCATAAAACCTAAATAGTGTCATTGTCGGAATTGGTTGCCGAAGCTTTGTGAGGCTGTCATTAAAAATAAAGGTGGACACATAGATGAGTCCAAAATTAAAAAACTGTATTACTTTAATGTTTAAAACTGACCAATAAACAGATAAAATAATCATAAAGTAGTTTAATTCGATCAAACTTTTACAAAATGTATTTTACTCAGTGGCCAAATACTTTTGAGCAGTAGTGTACCTATTTAATGAACGATGAAAAAAATATTTTTTATTCGCTACATTGTATAGAATTCAGTGTAGTAAATAAACTTCCATTACCCAATACATCGTAACGGGCAAAACGTGTCACATTACAAAATGTATTTTAAAAGGTAACAAGCAATTCATTTATTTTGGCACTACTGAAAGCAATGTAACGACTAATAAAAGCGCAAATGCATTACGAAGAGTAATGCGTTCTATGAAACCCCGATATTTCATTGTACGATTATATCGTACTCTAATTTGAACAGTACTCCCTCATTTGTATGAAAGATATCTATTGCTATCAATTACTATTCAACTGTATTTTTTCATTTAACCAAAGCATTCCAATGACCGTATATTATCAACGTAATTTAAACAAATTTGGCAAACGTTCGTAATACAACGTTTAATCGTACTTGACTATTTTTCCGAAGCGTTTTAAGCTTCGATACAAACGATGAATCATCGATCAATCAAATTCTCCCTAATTTCTCGAGCAGCAGATTTTCGACTCGAGCGTTTCGGTGGGGAATAGAAATAAAGAGAAGGCGACTCGGATATATCCGGGATTCGAATGGAGAGTCCGAAAGGTTAGCGCGTACATTGGATATTTAACGGGTAGGGTAGTCAACGGGTACTCCCCCGCGCATACATCAAGAGTCCCCGAAAACGATAGGAAGGATGTAACGCTCGCGCGACGGCGGCTGTGCTCGATGCGAGAGATCACCAAACGCCGCTTCACCCGCTGCTACTCCTGCCGCCGCCGATTTACGACGAGAACGTGATTTATTATTTTCACCCAGCGAGCTCACGCGCGTCGACCTCCACGGCGTTTCCCTCTTCGTCTTTTCAAATATAGGTACTTGTAACACGCCCCCACCTTCCCCGATCTTATATTTTACTCTCGCTTGTATCGCGCAACCCCCTGACCCCCAAAACCCCACTGGGAAATACTTGACGCGTTAAACGCGTTAATCCCTCCCGTGCTTTCCTTCTTCACGCGCGTAACCTTCGCGAAAAAGATTCGTGCCGTTATTTCGGTCCGTGCGCGAACGTACGCTGGAACGATGAAGAGAGAACGAAAAAATCACCAAATACGAACGGGCACGTGTGTGTACAGTTTCGTTCAAAAATATTCATCGCTGCGCGTCATTTTTTTTTTTTTTACTCTGGACGAAAAATCTATCGACGACGTGAAGAAATAACCGAAAACTGATTTTTTCGACAAATGGGATTTTTAAACGATCGAAGATAAATGAGATTTTATTTTTTTCCGTGTGTTGAGATTTTTGTTTGGGTAACGATGAAAAATTGAATATCTTGAAACAATAGGATACTATCATTTACCAAACGGGACTTTCAAGCGGATAAACAGAGCTTGTTGCTAATTTTTATTTTTCATGTTTAGTTTTTGTTATTTTTGTTGTTGTTTTAATTGTTATTTTTGTTTCGCGGTTCATTTGGAGGTTAAACATATTTTATATAGTTGAAATTGTTTAGATGCAGGCTGCAACGTCCAAGGGGAAAGAATGTCTCATCCCATTACGAGAATACTTTGATCATCTTCGAAATAGAAAACAGAAAAGTTGAATCGATAAAAAATAATATATTACGATAGCCACGTGCATCGCTCCGAACCATTTAAATTCCGATGCGTGAGTACTTCGTATTTTCTAATCCAATGGAGATACTCAAGTGTTCTGCTTCTCATCACTCACCCTGTATACACACACACATATATATAGTGCTACTCAAAAGTATGAAGCGCCCTGTAACTTTTCTACCCGGACAAAAAATTGAATACCACGACGAAAAAAAATCGTACGTCAATTCCCTATACAGGCTTTTGATGTAGGCAAGACTACCTACAATTTGCACTTTAATTTTTATGTTCAAAATTTTTTTTGTACCCTCTACGTCACGGTGAAAATCCTAGTCTTTCACGACTGTTTCACATTGGAAAATCGCGTGATGGACTTGGGAAAATAATCCTACTTTCATCGTTTTGTGATAACTTTTTTTAAAAGGATATAGTTGACAACTCATCAGAAAAAATCAATTTTTTTTTTTGAATAACCGAACGATATTGATTCTTTTCAAAGATCTCGTCACCAAACGGTGAGATTACTAGGCTTGCCTTTCACGATCTTCGGACTTTGTAAAATCGCGGGCTGGACTCTGAAACCTTCAATTCAGCGTTCAATTCAACCTTCAATTCAGGTGAAACCTTCAATTCACCTGGACTCTAAAACCTTCAATTCAACCTTCAAACCAAACCTTCCAATTTTTAATATACATTTTTCCGATTTTTCAGCCCCCGGTACGATATTTTGAAAATGGAGCCCGCGTTTTCAAAATACCATACCAGGGGCATAAAAAATCAGAAAAATGTCAATAAAACATTGAAATATAGCTTGTTTCGTCCACTTCGAAGCGCCGTTTGACCAAACGGTGCATATTTTTTTCCCATCGAGATATTCGATTTTTTCTCCGAACAGGACACTTACGGGCTAATACTTTTGAGTGCGACTGTATTATATATATACACACACACATACACATAAAGCAAACGTATAAAAGGAGAGAGAGAGATACGGAGGAGAGTAGACGGTGTTCCGGGACACGCGATAGTATCTCCGGGTCCATTCAATTCCACGAGCAGCCCAGGTGGAGGAGAAGAGAGTGTAGAAGCGACACGGAGAATATATGGGGAGCGGAGGTCGAGGACTCGCTGCGACAAACTCTCCACCTTTCTCTCTCTCTCGTTTCCCCCTGCCCTCCTCCATCTGCACCACCTCCCTCCCTCCCTCCCACCCTCCCGTCGTATCATCTGATATAAACTTCATTCCAGAGCACACACAACTGCCACCGTGGAAACAAGACGATCCGCGACTCCTTCGCCGTTATATTCGTATCAACATTGCGATGCTCGGGGATACGGCAGGATAGGGCTTTGCGTATATCCGTTACGAGCAAAAGTATATCCAGACAGACGTCCAATAACAATCGCCTTTTCACTTTTTTTGCACGTCCCAACCCTGTGGAAAAAAAACAAAAAAACAAAAAAAAGAACGAAGAGAGGAAGAGGGAAGGTGGGTAAGAGACTACCCTCACGCGTGTATACCAGCAGCAACGTGTCACCGCGAATAAAGCGAGAAGAAGAAGAAGAAGCTTCTCTCGCGTTGAAAATCGACGCCAGCACCCCGCGCGTCGACGACGACACTCTTGACGCGATAACTATATTCTTTCACCCCCTCCAACCGCCCCGATGATTCTCCCCCGAAGAGCAGACTTTTTTAGGGTGGGAAATGAAAAGTGGTGGTTCGAGCTGGGGTTTGTGGAAGGGGAGGGGGGTGGGGGTTTGAAAAAGCGAGTATCGAAGGACGAGATGATAATGTATTACCACTCCGCTACTGGTATCAACCCTACCACCTCAACCATGAGTATACCACCATCGTCAATTATCCTACGACGCCGACGACCCTATCTCTCTCCCTACGAGACGAAATCCCTGACGAGAAACCTTCCCTATCCACTGAGAGTACTAACGATATTCATTTTTCAACCGATCAAACACCTCGATGGTATAGAACGATGATGGTTAATTAACGAAGTTCATGCTTAACGATTCAAAGTTTTGGGTTGAATCGAGGATTCGCGGATGATCGAGGTAACCTTGATTGATTTTCGCTGTTGGGCTTGGCTAGGTTAAGTTTTCGATGAAAACGTTGTCTGTCAGTTTCGACAAAATTCAGGGAGGCGGAGGTTTGATGCTTTTTATTTTTTTGTTTTATTTTGGCCTCGAGAAATCGTGGTTTTAACGTTTTGAATTTGTCCTTGCGTGTCACGTGATCATACATCTTCTTTTTCATTGAAAACTTGAGAGCGTTTTGAAAAAACGAATTTCGAAAATTTGAGGAGATTATTTCGATTTACGTTAGATCGCGATCGAGATCGGGGGAAAAATGATTCACGAATGGAAATTGTATCTCGCGTTTCTAAAATCAACGATCTTTAATAACGTATGAAAAGGACGCATGCGTACTAATATATACAATTTCCGTTTAGCAAAACTGGTTATCATTAAGGATTTCAATATGAATTTGACTATGGGATCCTTGATAATCCTTCGGACTAACTTTTAAAACAAACTTTGGACATGTCCTGAAAATAACTTGTGATTTATCGAACAACTTTAACTCGCGTTAAATATTTATTGAACGAATGTTTCAACTATTAACAAAGAAATAGATCAACTCCGCTCCAGCGGCGGAAAAAAATTATTTTTCGTGTCAAAGTAAACCTTTTTTTTTAAAAAGCAATTTACTGTCCATTTCCGCGACAAAAAATCGACATTTTTCGTAAAAAATGTGTGATTTCTCCAAAATTCAACCAAATCAAAAATACCCTATAGACTTCTAACCCAATAATACCTAGATTAAGAATTTTGTCTTTTTATCTTCCAGATATTGAAACTCACAAAAAATGTATTTCTCAATCAGTTTTTTTGAAGATCTATTCCAATTTCTAATATCGTCTCTCCCGCATCCATTTCCTCCAAAAAATCTGCAAAAAAAAGATTTCTATACTCAAACACAAATCGACCAAAGTCCCTCAAGAAAGAATACCCAAGCTTATAATCATACTCCCAAAACCCAAAAAATCATCATCATCACCTTTGAAGCGATCGATCGTTGTAATAATCGAACTTTCCAATCATCCCAACAACGATATAAAACATATTTCGACTTTTTCAACAAACCCAAACAAATCGGTTCTTGTATTCTTTTCTTTTCCCTTCGTCAAAATTTGTTTGAACGATACCTATAACCGTTGAAGGAACTCTCATCGCGTCGCGGGCTCGTTTTTTCTCCTCTCGAAGTCTCGAGACGACTTTCAATTCCGAGCTACGTTTCATTCTTACGTAATAACTGGCGAATTATTCGCGTCGGGGGTTCCTGTAGCATCCTCAATGTTTACCTTTCGCTAAAAGAAGGGAGCTTGTATCGGCGCGCAGTTTACAAGCGTCAACGTCCTTGCCGGAGCTTTCGCGTGCAAATACATTTACGTTAGCGTCTATATATATATATATATATATATATATATATATATATATATATA
>JAPYZJ010007236.1:0-12969 GCA_030522765.1 Ophioninae sp. B BG-2022a
CTTTCCGGGGAAACTATACGAGATATCGATACGAATCCAACGCTATTGTTTAAGTCAGGCAAAAACCGTTTCCAAACCCATCTTATAAATCTCCATAGCATATAAAAACCTCACGCTACGACCTTTTGAAATTTCGTGATTTTTGCGATTTTCCGGAAAAGTGACCGAGGAAGCCGAAATTTTTTTTTTGTTTTTAACCTCTTAAAAGGCTCTAATTTAATCGGAAATTTTCTGCTGATTACGAATATGCCCGAGTTTTTGCCAAAAGTACAAAATTAGACTGGGAAAATTCCAAAAAACCTTTCTAGAATGCTTTTCGACATTTTTCACCACCACAAATTTTCACACCGTAGAAAATGTCTGAAAAACCCAAGGAGAATCGTATTTCCAGATTTGAGCGCACAATTGATAGGCTGTCTTTAAAAAATTCATAATAATTCAAGGGTTGATCCAGGAAGCATACATGCTTAAATTAATCGACTCAGAATTTTATCTCCAACCCCCCAAAGCCCCATCATTTCACGGATGACATTCCGTCGTAGGACACCCTGTATATGCATATTGCATATATATACATAAATACAAAAATGCACACGCACTTTCGACATTTATATTATTGGGTGTGTACGTACACGAATTTAACGATGGGAATTTCGTACACGTGTGTTATGAACTCCTTGTTCGATTATGCCCCTTTGGCGATGCACGAGGACGATACGTATACTTATAAAAGAGATATAACTGCGAGGAAATAACGACGAGTGGGAGAAGGCGAGGAAAGCCAGAGGGGTAGTAGGAGATTGAAATCTTGGCGCCACGTTGCTTCCTCGATTTTCACTTCTCTCTCTCTATATATAAATATATATATACAGGGTGACCGGAAATTCGACCTATTTCTTCAAAGGGGTTTTTAGTAGAGGTCATTTGCAACAAAAAATGTCCCATCAACTAGGGGTCAAAAATTGGTTTTTCGATTTTCAGATTATGTAAAATTTGGATGCAAAATTTGTTTTTAAATAATCGTTCACTCTTGGTCTCTCAGAAAAGTACTAAATCGTTGTTTATAATAGCGTATTTTTTTCATAATTTTTTATTTTAGGCAGAAAGGAAATTCTTCAGAAAACAAAAACATCAATATCTCAAGAACCATCAATTTTCGAGCCCCAGTTGATGGGACATTTTTTGCTGCAAATGACCTCTACTATAACCCCTTTGAAGGAATCGGTCGACTTTTCGGTCACCCTGTATATATATATACAGCTATTGAGCTATAGAGAGAAAAAGAGAGAGAAGAATGCACAGCTGAGGTAGAGATACGTATAGGCAGCTCGATGCATCGTTCTCTGTTCCGTCCATGCCCTCACGATCGAAAGGGAGGAGCGTAACACGTGCGAATTGAACGTGCCACGTGCCAGGAAAATCTGACGAAACTACCGCGCTCCTCGCTTTATTCTCGTTGGCGGAACACAAAAGCACGACGACCCGTTAAAAGCGCAGGGCAAACCGAGATTGAAAAATGTTGCGAGTGGGATTTCGAAAGCGCCCGTGGATTACGATTTATCGCGAGGAATATTGCTGCGAGTTGGCAACTTGTCACACGTTCCGCATCATTGTAATTGAGCAGCCAGTTCGTCGATATCGCGGAACCGAGGCGAATTCATGGTGCTCATTTTGTTACATTTTTTGTGGTTTTTTTATTTTTCATTTTTTTTTATAATCGCTCTTTAGACTCTTTTTTTATTCGGTTACACGTATGGGGTTTGTTTGGGTTTCAGTTTGGAGTAATTAGTCGATCGAAGCGTTTGGGTTCGACGATGACGAGGAATGAAAATTACCGTGTGACCTTGAGACCAGCCACAACATACGATTATATTTATATGATTTTATAGGATTTTTTTTGGATTAAATGATTTTTTAAATCATTCATATGATTTTTACATAATCACATAAATGATTTTCATATAATATAATAAATAAATCATATAATATTTTTATAAATCGAAAATCATATAAATGATTTTTAAAATAATTTATCTGATTTTTCCAAGCAGTATCGAGAAATCAGAGTTTCCAGTGTTTTCAACATTTTTTTTTTTCTTTATGTATTTTGGTTATCGCGATTTAATGGTTTTTTCGTGTATTGCGTGATTGCAAGGGGCATGCAAAAAAAAACGATAAAAATTAACGGCTGGATTGCTTTGTTTTACAAATAATAAATAATATTGTACTATTTTATAAATCTTAGTCAACGTGATTTTATTTCATGATCATTATGATCGTAGAAAGTAAAAATTAACCAAAAAAGACGTTGCAAACATTGTACTTGATTTTCCATCTCTCTTTTTAATCGGTTATATCAACAATCGAACTCTATAACCAAAAATACGAACAACGAATTTTGATTTTCCGTAATTTCAAAGTTAATTTTCGTAATTAAAGGTTTTTTTATTATTTTGGCTTTACATTTTTGAATATTTTGATTAATCCAGCAGTTTATAATTTTATATATTTTTGAATATTTTAATTAATCCAGCAGTTTATAATTTTATATATTTTTGAATATTTTAATTAATCCAGCAGTTTATAATTTTGATTAATCCAGCAAAATTTTACTTAACGCTGTAAATGGTTTGGGCTTGAAAAAAAAAAAATAAATCACGAAATTTTTGTCGAATTTGATTTGCGATTGTGACGTCACAAAAGTGTACAAAAATGTCGAGAAAATGATAATAACGTAAGCGAGACCTTACGATATATATCGATGGTCTCGATATCGTTTTTTTTTTTTTACAAAGAATTACGTACGTGCTTTTTATTCCCCGGTCGGGGCGGGATGAACCTGATGATAATCAATTAATTTTTACGCGATTAAGGCTTAACAAAGCGCGTGCTCGAATGCACTCTCGATAAAAGGGCAACAATGTTTTACTCTTTGAATAAAAGAGCCCGAAGTGACCGTACACACACGAGCGATAATGAACCGTGAGAGAAATATTGTCAAGCTCGTCAGGGTCGGTTGGGCGTCTTCTCGTGCCAACGTAGCTGGAACATTGGAGGCTTTCATCGACGGGGGGTCGATCGTGCGTTCCTCCATCCTCGAGCTAATGTTGCAAAAGGGATGAAAAGAAAAACCACACTCAATATCCTACGCTTTCGCCGTTCGTATGACGCCATAACTTTGTCTTTTTTTTTCACTAATAGGTGTGTAGGTGGATTACGTGTAAAGCCTAATGATAAATCATAAACTTGTAGTCAATAAAAATATCGTTTCAACTAATTGGACGACCAAATTCTTGGCTGTAAAAAAAAATATATATATTCGTTCATTTTTTGGTCACTCGGACTCACATTGATCCCAATTTGCAGCTTTTCGTGATTTATCAACTTTTTTTTCTTTATCGTCGTTCAAGTTCAATTTTTTATTTTGATTTTTTATTTTGCGTGTTGATTCATCGAGTGGTTGATTTGTAGTTTAATTTTTTATTTGGTATTTATTGTTTTTTTTATTATTGATTTATATAAATATCAAATATCAAATTTTTATTTATGTAAATTTTAATTTTTATAATTTAATATTATTTATTACCGATTTTTTAAAATTTCAAATTTTTATTAATATCGATATTAATTTTGATAATTATTCCATATTATTTATGATGATTTATTATCAATTTACATAAATTTGAATGTTATTTAAATTCATTTTTACCCAACGGAAAGCAAATAGATTTTTCAACTAAAAAAATGTTTCCAATTGATGAAATCGTGATAAAAAATTCTCCGTTTGAAAAAAACCGTTATTACGCTCACCGAAAACTTCTCATTTTGCTTTTACTGTAAAATGGTCTTTTCTTTAGTCAACTTTTGTATCTCTTTTTTACGAAAAATTTCTTACCGAACATTTTTTTTTGCCAAAAATTTCGGGTTTCGATTTTTCGCCGCTGTCGAGGACCGATACTCGAAACTCGTGAGAGTGATAATAAACAAAAAACAAAAAAAAAACAAAAAAAAAAACATCGAAGCGTGGAAACCTTGGAGATCGGCTGGAACGAAGATTTCGTAATAATTTAACGGAGTTCGTTGAACTTGACCAAAAGCCATTCAATTCTCCTTTTTTCCGTAAGGTCATTACTCGGGTCTCTGGTGCGGCGATTTGAGACTCGCGACTCGCATATATTTGTTTAGACAGCGATTTTCTTGAAATTCGTACGAGTGCTAATGTCATAGCTGTACGTTTCGTATAAACACACAACTTTTTTATACATATACACGCGCTTGTACAGCCTTGGCCAAAAGTATTAGGCATTCAATAATTTTTTCTATCCCGACGAAAAATCGAATTTCTCGGCGAAAAAAAATCGCAAAAATTCGTTCAACAAACGAAACCGAAGCTAATAGTAACCTCTACGGACATCTAATCTCTAAATTTCGGGATCACCATTTTTCAAAGTCCAGCAAGCGATTATGCAAAGTACGAAAACAGTGGAAAATTCCGTAATTTTCGAAGTGACGTACCGTCTACAAAAAAAATCGCAAAAATAAGAATGAAAAAGCAAAAGGAAGCAATTTTTGTCCTCTTTGAAACGCCGTTTGGTAAATTAAGTTACGATCATTTTTCGCCGAGATATCGAATTTAATGTCAGAAAAAAAAACTTAGAAAAAGCCTGAACTTCGAAAAATGGTGATACCGGAGTTTAGAAATTAGATGTTTGAAGAGGTAACTGTTAGCTTTAGTTTCGTTTTTTGAACAAATTTTTACGATTTTTTTTTCCCGAGAAATTCGATTTTTCGTTCAGATAGAAAAATTATTGGATGCCTTATACTTTTGGCCAAGGCTGTATATATATATAATCTTAATGCACTCGCGTAAACGTAAATAAAAACGAATACACCTATACCTACCTATACATTGACGAGGCTACATCCGTTTATCTCTGTAACATAAAATATACGAGTGAATGACGATAGTGACGAGGAATGTGCAAGCATCGCAGCCAAAACCTTTTACCCCGTTAAATGTACACAACGTAACGATTCTTCGATAAAACAGAGCCCGAGACACGAAAAATTAGTCATTCGTTTGGGTCAGGGAAAGAAAAAAAGAATTTTCCTCTGTAACCCGAAAGAGAGCTTTTAAAGATGAAAAAAAAAAGAAAAAAAAATATTTTAAATTTATTTCAAGCGAGTCCAGCTGGTGATATCTCCTTTGACACGAGAGATGAAATTAGCATTATGGATAGTTCGAGTGTTACGTAGCCTTCGAAGAATCTTTCTGTCTCTCTTTTTCTCTCTCTCTCTCGCTCTCTCCTGGCTCTAAATTTATTTGTATACATATATATACGAGTATATATGTATATTAAGTCTACTGGTGTCCACAGAGAAAAAAAAAACGTCCTAACGATTGTCGTTGCCGTCGTATTCCAGTTAATTCAAGTGGCGATTTGACTAAAGTGTTTCTCGTTTATTTTATCGTTGCAGGCCTGGCCCGGGTGACCTACAAGACCCGTTGTGGGTCAAAATGAGTGCAATTACCGGCAACAACACCAAGAAGAGAAAGAAATCGGATGCCAAGCCTCAGTCGCAGATGTAAGTTGCAATATATCGCGTATCCCTTTCGGGATTTTTGACTCCCTCGCACGTTTCCCCCAATTTCATTTTCCCCCGCTATTCGGACGAAACGGAAGTGATTTTTTCGGGTCGAGGATTTTTATTTTTTATTTTCATTTATTTATTTTTTTAAATATTTTATTTTTATTTTTGAATCATTTTTTTATTAAAAAATTTATTTTATATTTTATGAAATTTATTATTCGTTAAATTATTTATTAAATTAAATTAAATGAATTAAATTAAATTATTTATTTATTCATTATTTCTCAAAAAATAATTTTTATTTTTTTTATATTTATTTTATTTTATTTTCGGGAGGAGGATTCTTATTTTTTAGTGTCAATGCTTTTTATTTTTCTCGTTGTTCGATGTTTCATTTTCGAAACGTTATTTTTATTTACCTTTGACGAACGTGACAAAATGAATTGGTGCAGCGATAAATTTTGATAAAATGATTAATAAATGCAAACTTGTTTCGTTGTGTTTTGGATTTTGAATAAAAACTTTCACGAGCGTTTTTTGCATCGACGAGATATAAACTCTCGTCACGGATTCGTCGATTATCGTTACTCGAGATAATTCAATTAATAATGATATCTTTATTTCATGAGTTCTAGTAACAAGTGCCTTAACGAGAAACGACGACGGACCCTGGAGAACACTTTCATCGATGAGATTGAGGAGCTGATTACTGCCACGGACATGAGCTCTGGCAAGACTGACAAATGTCAGATTCTCCAGAGAGCCGTCGATAAAGTAAGGAAAACTAAAGACGAAACCGATATTAATATTTTCACGAGTCGATATTATTTTCCTTTTCTATCGTCCACCTGGTATTCGCTATTTTCTTTCGTTTTTGCTAATTATGCAGAAGTGTGCCACCTCGCTTATTTTGGCGCCAAAAAATTTTTTTTTCGATACGAATCACTAGTGAATTTAAATGGGGGGAAACTGATATTTTTTTTCCATTAGGTATGGGGTTTCGAAGTTTGGGGATTTTTCAAAATAAGGAATTTTTTTACGCATTTTGGCGCTTAAATTTGTAATGGAAAATGGTGATATTTATAAAACGAGGATTTCAGAAAATAACTGATGTAAAATCGCAAGTACCATTCCACCCTCTCTCATTAAAAAATAAATAAAAATAATAAATAAAAATTAATTGAATTAAAAAATATCAGCCACTTAAATACTCTCTTAAAATTAAAAAATAATCCCCTCCCCCCCAAATAATCATACGCACTATCTGACGTGACAAAAAATATGGTTCTTCAATATTACCTAGCTTTTTTTAAACTTCGTCGTGCTCCACTTCTCGATAATTATCTTTTTTTTTAGCCAATCATTATCCAGAAAATTTTTACGTTAAAATTTTTTGAAACTTTTACTTTAAAATTTTTTAAATCTTCAACTTTTACGTTAAAATTTTACGATAAAATTACTCGAGAATCGCAAAAAACCAGCCAAAGTCTTTCGTCTGTGCGTTTTCCTTTTTTTTTTTTTTTTTTTTTCATAGAAAAATATCGCCGCGAATACGCGAACGTCACGATTAGCAACAAAGTTCATTAATCTACCGACGATTTGAGATGTTGATAAAACGAGCGTTGGCTCAATTTCCGCGAACCCCGGTCGCAATCCGACACGTCACTCGGCGATGTTTTCTTTTCCCTCCACTTTCCCCTCTCCCCTCCCTCCCTCCCTCCCTCCCTCCATCCGTCTTTCCCTTCCTCATCCGTGCAGCAAACTCTCGCTTCTCGTCGACTTTGTCTCGATCGCGCGTTCCTTTTTCCCCCTTGTTCATTAAGGGGTCACTTTACTGCGGTAGATCTTCAGTTTTCAATTTTCCTTCCGCAGTTTCCGAAAAAAACGACCCGTTTGATCGAGTTTTGATTTTCTGTTGCGTTTATCGGATTTCCGGTTACGTTTAGAAAAAAAAACGATACGTACGATTAATTTCTCGATTTTCTAGTGATTTGTTTGGGTTTGTACATTTTTCTTTGTGTGAAAAGTAAAAAGAATGATTTTTGCAATTATTCGAAAAATCGTAATTGCGAGGGGTTGAGGGTTATCGTTTTTTTTTTTATGGTTGAAGTTCGTGGGGCGTTTTGGGTAAAAATGGACTGAGAAGAATATATTTTTTGAAATACATTCTAAATTCGTTTTTGGAAGAAATTTTTTTGAAGAAATTTCCTTTTTGAAGAAATTTTTTTGAAGAAATTTCCTTTTTGAAGTAATTTTTTTGAAGAAATTTCCTTTTCGAAGTAATTTTCTTGAATAAATTTCCTTTTTGAAGAAATTTTTTTGAAGAAATTAAAAAAAAAATTTCCACGATCCTTTCCTGGAATGATTTTTTTCGAATAAATTTCAAAACCTTTTTTGGAATACATTTTTTCGAAATTCTAAAACCTTTTCTTAAAAATCCATTTTTTCAAATAAATTCCAAACCTATTTTCAGAAAGCAAAATATCGTCTTTGCGTGGCACTATTTTTTCTAACATTTTCGATGCTGTTTGCGATCTATTTTGTGGGGTCTCCATTAAACTAGAATCCACTCGAAAAATCGTAAGGCCTCGGTCAATGTTGCAAAGCAGATCCTTGTTTTTTCGTCGGTCAAAAAAAAAAAAACTCAAAAAAAAACAAAAAAAAAATTAAAAAAAGGGAATTCGAATAAGCAAATAATGGCGACAAAAACAATCGTGAAACATCGCGCACGCGAAACGCGTTGTAGCTGTGTTTCACTTTCGTGTTCACATTCGAGTCCTCTTCGTCCCTCGTCCATCCGAAAAATTTCAGTCCGCGTAAATTCACACGCACGAGTCATCGAGCCAATGCGTCTCCCCCTCCCACGGCCATTTCCCCTCGAGTTTCCCGTGACAGTCATTAAACTTGTCAGTCCGGCGTCGCTTTGTGCCACGGCGTTTTGAGGCAACTTTCGTCTCGTTCCCTTCCGTTTAATATCGTCAAAATTTCGCAGCGATAAAATCTCTTCGTTCTTCCTCTCACCAGTGACCTTCAATTTTCTTTTTTCACTCGCAAAAAAAATCGTTTTTTTCATCGGTTTATTAAATTTTCTTTTTTCACTCGCAAAAAAAATCGTTTTTTTCATCGATTTATTAAATTTTCTTTTTTCACTCGCAAAAAAAATCGTTTTTTTTTCATCGATTTATTAAATTTTCTTTTTTCACTCGCAAAAAAACTCGCAAAAAAAATCGTTTTTTTTCATCGATTTATTAAATTTTCTTTTTTCACTCGCAAAAAAATTGTTTTTTTCATCGATTTATTAAATTTTCTTTTTTCACTCGCAAAAAAAATCGTTTTTTTCATCGGTTTATTAATCTTTCTTTTTTCACTCGCAAAAAAAATCGTTTTTTTTTCATCGATTTATTAAATTTTGCAAAACGGTTTTCGAGTTTCGTACCTTTTTTTTTTCGAAATTTCTGAACGAGGGCGGGGAGAGGGTCGGGGGTCAAAAAAAAATTTTCAACCGCCGGCTTTGAAATTCTGGGGAGTCGCGGAGGAGGTTGAAAGAAATGGCTCGACTAGGGCAGCCGTTCGTAAAGCCTCTGGCGAAACAGACCGAATGTTCCGATTCTCTCGGACGAACGTGGAAAGGTAGAACGCGCTCTGGAAAGAATTTATTGCAAATCGGAGAAACCGAGAAGGAACCGGTGCACGATATATATATATATACAGGGTGGGTAAAAAATCGTGGATCAAATAAAACAGGACGACAGCTGGGATTATTTGCAGTAAAAAATGTCTTTGTGGCAGAGCACTCACTCGATCCCCTTAAGAGTTATGACTATTTGAGTGATTTTTGAAAAAAAAAAACCAAAATTTATGATAAATAGGAAATTAGAGTAAAATGGGTACCTATTTTTAAACAATAAAAGGTGTTTAGTAGCTTCTAGGAAATGTATCATCACTAAAAAAGTGCTTTTATAGTATTGGCACTTTTTTCAATATTTTTTAAATCTCACGTAAAATTATTTGTAACTTTAAAGCTTTACTTTAAAAAAAATGTACGACCAAAAAATGACCTTGTATTAAAAAAAAGATGCCTATTTAATGACGATTAAAACGAGGTGTAACACATAGCAGTTTTTAGCTTGATTATTTTTTTTTATCACGATCACTCAAATAGTATCACCAAAAACTATTTATTGTTTAAAAATAAGTATTCATTTTACTCTAACTTCCTACTTATCTCAAATTTTTTTTTTTTTTTTAAATCACTCAAATAGTCATAACTCTTAAGGGGATCAACTGAGTGCTCGGCTACAAAGACATTTTTTACTGCAAATAACCCAAACTATCGTCCTGTTTCGTTTGATCCACGATTTTCTACCCACCCTGTATATGCTATGGGTTACACCTCGTTTTAATCGTCATTAAATAGGCAAGTTTTTTTAATACAGGGTAATTTTTTGGTAGTACATTTTTTTTTAAGTAAGGTTTTAAAGTTACAAATAATTTTACGTGAGATTTAAAAGATATTGAAAAAAAGTGCCAATACTATAAAAGCACTTTTGTAGTGATGATACATTTTCTAAAAGCTACTAAACACCATTTATTGTTTAAAAATAAGTATCCATTTTACTCGAATTTCCTATTTATCACAAATTTTGTTTTTTTTTCAAAAATCACTCAAATAGTCATAACTCTTAAGGGGATCAATTGAGTGCTTTGCCACAAAGACATTTTTTACTGCAAATAACCCAAACTATCGTCCTGTTTCGTTTGATCCACGATTTTTTTACCCACCCTGTATATATATATATGAAAGAGAGGGAAGTCAGTTGAAGAGCGCGACCGAGAGAACGGCAACGTCGCACCAACGAGAGACGACGTTTGTCGGCGAACTCTCGCTCCTGCGACCGAGAGCTCTCTCGGAGTCACCGACTTTTCGAGGCCACGTGTTAACTCATTGAGATTACGACGCGATCTATCGGCGACGGGAAATATATAAGACCAAGGCCGCGAATTATGATTTTTCTCGACTGCCTCGTTCCCTCTTAACTTTACCCCCCCCTTTCGTCGTCAATCGTCTTCTCGCCGCTGCTCTTTTCCAAACTCGACGATCGGACCAAATCAGCTGGTAACAATAGCCGAATTGAAGCTTCGAGACTTTTTGCTTCTTTTTTTGTATTTTTTTGTAATTTTTTTTTCTTTTATTGGTCGTGTGATTGCAGCGCGATAAAGACTCAGTTGTCGAAAGAATTTTCACAGGATTGCGAATTTTGTCGCAATTGCGTTTTTCGGTTTGGGTTTGTTTGGGTTCGGGAATTTAATTTTCTTTTTATCGGGATTTTTTTTTCTCTTAACCTCGTTGTGTCGTTTAGAAATGAAATTCTTTTTTTTGTGTCGGTGCAATTGGAAACCGCGTGGGGAGGGCGAAGGTTATTTTTAATTTTTTTTTTTTTGAGATTTTGCTTTGCGCACGTTCGAATCTTTCTCTCTCGCTGATAAGACGACTTTATCGTCGTTGAGAAAATACTCTGCTGTTGCTAGCGGGAAAATCTTTTTTTTTTTTGTTTTCTCCGGACGAAACGAAATTTCGCGTCGCGAAGATTCCTCCGAGGATGCGAGTGAGAAATGACGATTCTTATAGTTTTTTTTTTTTCGTTTTCCTTTTGCTTTTGTTTTGGTTTTTTTTTGCTAATTTTTTGTTGTCTTTCAGATTCGGCACATATGCGAACAAGAAGGCGCCAATAGTCATGCTGTTCAACAGGGAGAAGTTTCCTCCTCAAATCCGAACATACTGTCCAACGATCAAGTTGGCCCGATTGTGCTCGAGGTAACTCGTTTGTCAATTCCAGATGTAAACAATATTCGATTCTAAAATTTCCCCTAGGTTTTTTCCCGAGTTCGAATTCGGGGTTTTCGTCGAAAAATCTCGAAACGTAAAAATTTTTTTTTAAATTGGTCCCTCGAAGATTCATCGTCAAAACGCTCGACGTTCGATCAAAACTTCCGGATTTCGTCAACTTTCGATCGATAATTAAAAAAAAAAACGTCGTAGAGATGGAAAAACGAAAAATGGTTCGATTCTTTATCAGACTAAGCGAGATTGAAAAAGCGAGTCTCCCCCTTTATTTGCAGGAACTTAACGTTAGTATTGTCGGTTATTGGTCCGCGTAAGTGAGGGGTTTCTTGATCGAAGCAAGCCTTCCATCGGCCTCGACCAAAAAATGCAAAAAAAAAACCCTAAAAAACAAAATAAAACCAAAGAAAATTAGCAAAAATGAATTTCAACGTAAGTAAATAAGTGAGATATTCCGTATTTATCGTCTTCTCAAATGTATCTTTAAAAACGCGAAAATCGTAAAAAAAATATTAAAATCACTTTTTAACCTCTCGTTACCCTTTTTCTCGACCCTTTTCGAAAGATCGGAAAAAAAGAGCTCGTGCCTTGTATTTATCTCGCGAAAATCGATCGATCGAGTCGTGTTCCATCACGATCGAACAAAAATTCTATTTTCGATTTTTTACTACGATTGTTTTTTTTTTTTATTTTAATAAATTTATTTTTTTTTTCTATATTTTTCAGGCGTTAGATGGCTTTCTGTTCGTCGTTAACGCCGAGGGTCGGATCGAATACGTTACGGATAATATAAAGCAGTATATAAATTATTCTAAGGACGATGTTCTCAGAAAGGATATTTATAATATTATTCATCATGGGGATCACCAAGCCTTCCTCGAGAGCCTGCCGATGTTGATAGGTAAATATTCAAAATAATGAAAACCTCCAATTTCGTCAATTATTATTACGTAATTTTTCGCATTCGAATTCATGCCAATGCTTTTTAACCTGTTTTTAAATCTATTTGGAGAAAAAAAAATGTGCTATTTTAGGCCTGGAAAAAATAGTAAATTAGTATTTTAAAATATTAGAAAGAAGTATTTTAAAATTTTAGAAAGAATTCTCTTATTTTAGAAAGAAGTATTTTAAAATTTTAGAAATTTTAGAACTTTAGAAGTATTTAGAAAAAATAGTAAAAATAGTATTTTAGGCCTGTAAAAAATAGTAAAATAATTTTTTTCATAAAAATTAAAAATTAAAAGTTCGAAATCGGGAACGTTGATAAAAATCACTTTATCAAACATCAAAATACAAACTAATAGAAAAAATACACTTACCTCGTAATAGTTGACAGTCCAACAAGAGTGTAAATATTTTTTTCTATTTCAAAATACAAAATAAGTCAATTTTATGAAATTTCAAACTTCGACAAGCACAGAGTTTGGTGAAAAGATCGACTGCTCGCACCAAAACTTCATTCTGTCTTCCTCTAACGACATCTACCTAAAATTATATGAACTAGGACATGAATAACTGCATCTAGTTTCCTCGTA
>JAPYZJ010007241.1:0-16987 GCA_030522765.1 Ophioninae sp. B BG-2022a
GTTTCGTATACGTTTAAACCATTTCTTGGCGCCCTGTTAAAGTAGCCCCATAAACTGTCAAAGTTACCCTTACTGTCAAAGTAACCCCGTTTTACGGTACGATTACGAGGAAAAAGAGTTTTTGTCATTCAGCACCATTTAGAAATTCAATACAATTTCCTGGTGATTTTGCTGCTGCTTAAGTTAGAGAAAAACACGCAATAAGAAAGCCGAAAACTAGATCAATTTTGGAGAATTTTCAGAAAAGTCAGTGCTCAAACCGTTTTCTAGGGATGGCACATCCAAATGTTGGATCAGCTTGGTGGCCCATACGAGTGTTGGATTCGTGTTGGACAGGGGAGGTCGTTGTGGCAGCGATTAGGGGTTGCGGCTTTTGCGTTCGTAATTAATTTCCGTGCCACGAAGTTGTACATTTGAATGAGCGAGGTGCATGTCTGGAGACCCACCAGGACACCGGTGGTAAGTGGGAAGGAAGTTGAGGTCAGTGGACCTTGGCCTAGAGCTGACGATGTCCCGGAGTAAAGTGGGGTGTAAGTATAAGCACGCCACAAGGCAAGGCCAAGCAGAGCAGCAGGTGCCGCTACTTTTCGACTGGGTCTCCATGCTGTGGCCATTATCGATACAGCCAATATGTGTTCACGAAGCGTGTAGGTAAGGAGTGAGATAGGAACCTGGTGGTTGGTTGGCGCGGGCACACGTGTCTACTGGAGGAACCGCGTTAGCCATTTGCGAAATAGGATTCGCACTGGATGATCCGTTGGTCCGCGAAGCCTTAAGGATTTTCGCCATCCGAGTGTGCACTAAAACTTCGAAAACGTAGAAAGCGGAGGCCTCAAATTCTGACACAGCTCGCCAGAATTCTAATATTCAGTGCTAGAAAAGTAAGGTACCTGAACCATGTAAAGCCCAGTGCCTAATAAAACCCACGTTTTTAATATCCAAAACTACAAAGTCAAACGGATTGAGCTCTCATCGTCAAGTGTCTAACTTTGTATAGCCGAAATTGCCACAGAAACCGCCGCCATGTAGCAAACCCAAAGAAATTTGCAGTCGATAGAAGGCAGCGCGTTTGGTCCTACGTAGGCGTTTATTCAATTTCTGCGTACTAAAACTTTCGAAAACAAAAATTGTTTTCAATATTACTTAGTGAATCTTTATTCTAATTATATGTAGTGGTTTATCAGCACTATACATGCTGTTATCAACATTTAAATTAAAAATTGAAGATTATATATATTTTTTATTATGTTGTAAGAATAAAAAATGTTTTCAATATTACTTAGTGAATTTTTATTCTAATTATATGTAGTGATTTATTAGCACTATACATGTTGTTATCAAAATTTAAATGTTTAATTGAAGATTATATATTTAAAAAATTTTTTTTGTACGAAGTTACAACGAGTATGGCCTTATTAGGAATAGTGGTCTGAATAAAGTCTAGAAGATGCTTTTTTTAAAAAAGCTAATGGGTAATAGTGAACATTGTTTTCTGAACCAAATTTATTAAACATGGGTCAGGCATCTTAACTCTTCCCTATCGTAGATTCATTCGAGTCCATTTAAGTTCCATTTAAGTTCCTCCCCCGCATAAAACACATTTCCTACTTTCTTCCAATTCAACATCACCCAACCTTGTAAACCCCTCTCCCCATCCCTCTCCCTCTTTATCCCATTTTCGCTTTCCGCTCTCACTCAGCCCGAGAAAAAGGCAAGAAAGAGGCAGAAATGGAAGTGAAGAGGCGTAACGCGGTTAAGACATTGACGATACAATCTGCCGCGTGTGTGCTCGCTCGTGCGGCGTCAAGCAAGTGCAACCCGGCAAAAGATGGGATAGCTCGTGTTGTACGTTACGTTTGCTCCTCACTTGCCTACGTACCTTTTATGTACTCGACACGTACGCATATTACTTATATATAGTGAGCTCGTGCACACATTCGTTTTCGTCCATCAGAAGGGCCTATCTCCGACTCACTCAAAATGTTGAATCACACTTTTTTCGGTGCCTCATTGCTCGCTGGCAAAAGAATATAAATAGAGACCTGCTGATGTAGTTTTTTTATACACAGGATATTTCGTGCGAAATCAGAAAAAAATTGAACAAAAAATGAGGCAAAATCAATTTTCTCCCATTTTTATTATTATTAATAATAAAAATCAGAAAAAATCAGAAATCAGATAAAAATTGAACAAAAAATGAGGCAAAATCAATTTTCTCCCATTTTTATTTTTATTATTATTTTTTCTCCCATTTATTCATTACGAATTCTACAAAATTACTGGTAATTATCAAATTGATAGCAAAATCATTAAAATCATCATTACCAGTTAACAAAGAAAATTACTAATCTAATGAAGTTGATAGATCGATGCCAATGAATTGCTCATAAAATAAATTTATTTAATTACTTTTGATCACAGTACCGATTTAATTGATACTCTACTATGTATATTATTAACCTATTAAAATTAGATTTAATCTATTATTAATAATTGTATCGATAAACTATCGGTTTAATTGAGGGAAACCAGTTAAATAAATAAACTGGAAATCATACGTAATAATGTTACTTAATTGGTCATCACGTGTAAAGAAAACATCGACTGTCAACTCGTTTAAAAAAATATCAACGAAGACGATTTCGAGACTGGTCTTTATTTCTTTAATGCTCCTAAAATTCTTTGAATTAAAAACCATTTAAAAATATTTCTCTAAATTTTATAAAGCCAAACAAACAAACACTGGATGCTTTTTCATTACGTACAATGTGTTTGTAAAATTAAATAAGTAATCTGAAATATTTTCACAAGCTAAATTGGTTGGTCCACTTTCGGGTTGATCGACTTTCGGTTTCTGTTTCCCCATCGTGAAAAATGTTTCGTCGCGAGACAGACTGCGATCTTGGATAATCGAAGAGAACAGAAAAAAAAAATAATCGAAAAATCGATCTGACGGGTATGCTAATTTTTCGAAAAAACTAATAGACCTTTCGATAAGTTTGGGTCGACGTTAGGCTGCGGAGACAAATTGACCACGGGCGGCTGAAATTTCGATACGGATTCTGACGGCTATTTTTTTCCCCATTTTTCGATCAGATCTACGTAGCCCTGTCGTTTCCGCTGAAATGCCCGTTACGACGGAGAGAAATCGTACGATCGATTGGGCGTGAAATATCGGTGAGAAAGAAAATAGAATTTACGACTTGGTGATGAAATTTTTGGAAATAATTTGAATGTTAAAACGTTTAATTATTAGTTCAGTGCGTCATAAATAAAATCTTGCTTCTCGTAAGGTTCCCCCCATTTTTTTTATTTTGAATTGTATTCTTATATTCTTTTTTATTCTGTATAGTCTTAGAGTTTGCTCTTATATAGCTGAAAGGAGTTTTGATTTTTTGCTTTAAGTTATACTATAATTATTTCGAAAGTTATGCTATCAATTTTTCAGAAAATGTTTTCTTTTAACTATTCTAACGACTTTTTGAAGTTTTTTTTGAAATATTAAACATGGAAATCCAAGTCAATAATATACGTTCCTGAGTTTCCTGTAATCAGAGGATTCTTATCAGCAGGACCCAGTCACCAGATGGCAATGTCACCAAAGTTAGCAAAATTATAGGTCTAAAAAAATCAGTAACCAGTATTGGACCGATAATAATTACGAGCATTGAGAATGAAAGTATTTATTTTATTGCTTCGAGTTCTATTATAGTTTTTTCAAAAGTTATGCTATCAATTTTTCAGACAATTTTTTCTTTGAACTATTCTACCAACTTTTTAAAGTTTTTTTTTGAAATATTAAACATGGAAATCCAAGTCAATAATATACGTTCCTGAGTTTCCTGTAATAAAAGGATTCTTAGCAGCAGGACCCAGTAACCAGATGGCAATGTCACCAAAGTTAGCAAAATTATATTTTTAATTACATAGGATGAAACGCAGGAAAAATCAGTAACCAGTACTGGATCGATAATAATTACGAGCATTGAGAATTAAAAAGAGAACGATTGAGAAATAAAAGTTTATTTTAAAAAAAAGTAAAAATGAAACGGAGAGATCGACGATAAGTCGAGTTCGCGTCGAATTGCCCGTACGTGCATTTCTGAAGTTGCTTCTGCTTTTGCTCTTTTGCCGCTGACGTTAGACACGCGAGAAGAGTGCGTGCCGGTAGTCGCGCGTGCCTCGACTCTCGGATGAGGACTCTCTCGCTCTCTCGCTCTCCCCCTTTTGCCATATTGCTACCGGAACGCGAGCCTCGCACCGTGTAAACGAAGCCGGGAATGAAGGAACGATGTAGCAAACAGAACAAGTTACAGCGTTTTCCTCAGGTTCCTTAAGATCGTTCCGGTAGCTCCGTTCCCTTTCATCTCTTCCACCGATCTCGATCCTATCCCCACGAATTCTCGCGAACACGAAATTCTGACGAGTCAACGAGAGTCTAATTGATTTAAGAAAAGGTACAGAGAATTGTGACTTTCGATCGCAATAAAACTGAATCGCTTCTTAGCAAAATTGATTGAGCAGGATAATTAAATAAATTGACAAACAAATTCAGATAATGATTGATGAATAAATTCAGCTGAAAGCTGTCAAGGAATGAATACTCATATTTTTTTAAATATTCTCGAGGGCAGTGAAAAATTGAAGGGAAAGAGAAAGATAATTACATTTGTTGAACAAAAATTAAACTGTTTTTAAAAACATGAGTTCGATAAAAATAAAAGAGATAAATTATATTTAAAGATTATCTGATAATATTGAAAATCTTTCGATAAAAACCTTGATTAATTTTTAATTGCAAAAAAGATCGATATGGGTGATAATCGATCTGAATGATAAATAAACAAACGAGGTTTGAATAAGCGAGTTTTTTTATATAAAATGGGAATAAACAATTTTTTGAAAAATTATAGAAAAAATGACATTTACATAAATGAAAATACGATGAAAAAGCGAGACAAAAATGGCGCAAACCGTACAGGAAGGAAGGAGATTAAAGAAATAAAAATAGGACGAAAAGGAAAGAAGGAAAGAAAGTACAAAAACATTACGAAAGAAACGTTGATAAAGAAAGATAAGAATTCGATGGAAAAGCAAGTGATAGAGAAGTGGATGGAGAGACAGAAAATTATCATTTTCATATAGTCATCACAAAGCTGTTCGAGGACGTAAAAAAGTTGACGAGAGAACAAAGAAAAAAGGGATTTAATATTCCTTTAATGATGAGAATAATAATGATAACAAGCGCAAAAAGTCAGCGATTATGGGAGGTTTTACGAGCGGCTCTCTTGCTTTCCTCGCTTGATGGCAGTGACACCATATTCCAGTCTCCCTAAGCCCACGACCGCGAGACTTATGCTCGCCGGCAAAATCCGCCAGAAGATACGGCTCTCTCTCTCTCCCTCTTCGCTCCCCCGATCTTGCGGCAGACGGCGAAACGCTCTCGTATATGGGGATTATTATATCGCCGGTATGGAAATTCCAGCCAAAACGAGCGGCTAATGAAACCCGTAAAGAGCCGAGCACGTACAAAGAGAGAGAGAGAGAGAGAGAGGAAGAGGCTGATAGGGCAAAAGAGAAAGATAAATAGCCCAATGACTTCTTCACTTGGGTTGTATCGTCTCTTCATTGCTCCTTGGAAGACGGATAAGAAGAAGAGAAAAAGGAAGATGGAAGGTAGTAAGCTGGCAGATAGAAGCGCTGCAGCGTCATCGGAATAACTCCATCGTTCTATGTCCATGTCGGGAAAGGATTTCATTGAACATGCGACCGTCCCTCTGGATAGTCGTACGTTCCAGTCGACTTTCCAGATCCAAAGTTCCAGCTCCGGAAGACTTTCCAAAGAACAGTCACAGATCCAGAAAACTTTCCGAAAGGAAAATCGCAATTTTTAGAAAAAATGTCTAGAAGGGATATCGCATTTTCGAGTAGGCTTCCCAACAGGAATGTTGGATATTGGACTTTCCAAACAAAAGTTATATATGTTCCAGGATATTTTCTAGTCGAAGAGGCACTGTTCCAGATGAATTTCCATGAGGAAAGCTTGAGATTAAGTTTGGCAAAACTTGCTAAATCCTCCCAAAACGATGATTGTGTCCAACCCAGCTGAATTCCTGACAAACGTATACAGAACTACGAGACGACAATTTTTCAGCATTAGCTCAATAATCGTTCGTCGTTCGTTAAAACATAGAAAAAAGGGAGAAATCCAAACGGTATTACACCTTGCAGAAGTTTTGCAGGATCATCTAAAGAGGTCTACCTCTTCGAGAGCCACATTGAAAGGGAATGAGAGACGAGAGGAGCTGCTAAGGGTCGTAGCCCTGCGAAGATGCGCATGAAGAGAAAAGGAGGATCCGATCAAAGTTCGCGCCACATAGCGAAATGAAGAAGCAACAGTGGAGGCATCATCAGGATCGCAACAACAGCAATGCCTGCTCATCCTGCTACTGCGCAGGTGATCGACCACGCCTCATTACTTTGCTCTCACTCTCTCTCTCTCTCTCTCTTCTCTTCTCAGCTCGTATTCCAATGCCATCAAAAGCTGGTGCCAGCTATTGGCTCACATACCAAGCCTTTTATCATCTCGTATGATCGACATCAACCGTTGGTCCACGCACACACATCCGATCCTTACCACATACGAAATCAACCGGTGTCACATCAGTCAATGTCGTACCTGCCACTTTTCGACTGTTATTAATCCATGAGGCATTATCCAGGTATTCGACGATGTGACAGATATTCGCGCAGGTCTTGGATAATTGTTCCTCGACATGTGGTGCAACCATCCAATCCAAGAGATTAGGGAGATGGGGACAGATAGAACAAGAAAGTTACCAAGCTCGCCAAAGGCATGTCGATCCTGATGAAGCTGATCTTTGGACCTATATTCGTTCGGCTCTTCTGGGCCTTATCTAGGCTTACTGATCCAAGCCTTAACCGATTAATCCCAATTGCCCAATTTCATTCTTATGACCGACGCGAAATCTCTCGTTTTGAGATATTCGACCCGGTAGCTGTATCAGACTTTCACTATGGGCGGGATCAACAGCTAGCTGTCGAATAACCAGATTCGACCCCCATTGATTGACGAAAAAGAATACTTGGCTCTAATGATCCGTGAGATTCATTTTAACTTGGAACATTTCTAGGTGTTATTTACATTCAATAATTTTGACGATCTATTGCAAAAAGCAAAACTTCTTACCTATTTTTGTACATCCTGGATATCCTAAACGTACTATTGTACATAAATTGTAAACAAACGCCAACAACTTTTACATTCCCACGGATCTCATAAACTATGTGACAGAATCAAATGTTTGAGGTCCCAAAATTTGCGTTTTGAATACGGCTAGGCGGCTCTTCTCCCATCCCCTCCTCCAAGTTGTGATGTTAACCAAACTTTATATTTTACAGCATTTCCATCACGACGCTCGTGTGGTAATACAAACTGTATTTTTTTTGGATTTGAGAAATTTGGGGAAAAGACAGCCATTCGTCTATCAATTTCACATGGTCTGGCCAAAATTCGTGAAATTCTGATGAGCCATTTCAGAAATCCGTAGGAATCTACTATTGAGATTGGCGAGGAACGGAGGGGGGTCTGCCCCCTTCTAGGAGAGCCTTATTGCCTGAAAACGTAACGACTTGATGAAATTTCAGGTAAGCCTAATGGTAATTATACACGTTACCAAAAAGAATCTATTGGACCAGACTGAATCTGGAAGGATGCCAATAATTGTATTTGCTGAAAAGGTGGCGCGGTGAAACGCCAGTGGTCTTGAAGTACGTATAGTTTATGCAGTCGGTATTGCATGGAAGGTCCGTTGATAGGGACGATCCGATAAAGCCCAGACGTGTTACCTTACCTCTCGCTTCTTCCTCGAAAGAGAGATCGGTAATGCCTCTCGTCTGGCGCCGTTCTATCTCATTTTCTACTCTCTCTTTCCGTCCTCTCTTTCTCTTCTCCCTTTTATATGGCTCGCCTTGTTATTCTTGTTCTCATACGTACATATACATTCGTCCTTTTTTACCCCTGTGCTTCTCTATTCGCTGGTACCGAGTGAGGTCAGCGCGGGAGGTCAGATACGGGAGTCTGCGAGTTCGCACGTCGGTGAAGCCTCATCAACCGCGAGAAAATCTTCATCCTACCGTAATGCTGAGTGGTTCGCTGCATGGGCTTTTTCTTCACCCATGAGGCTAAAGGATAAAACGTGGGATGGATTTTTAGGCGTTTACTGATCCGAAGTAATTGCATCAGGAGAAAGAGAGGAAGGGAAGGCGAGGGGCAGAGGGAGGGAGGAAGAGAGAGAGAGAGAGGTATCGGATATGAGGTAGAAAGTGGTATAGGTAAGATGGAACTGTCAGTTTTGATAGCCCTGGAGAAAACGCGAGCAAGGTTATGGTATAGACATAGCCGACGATTCCTGAGTGGAAATGAGTGTAAGATAGGCTGGACGATTTGGGGAAATTGGTCGTAGAAAGATTGGAATGAGATGAATCTTGGGGTAGATTGATGATATTGGTAGATGGGTTTATTTCTTCACGTAGTACATTGATACACAGCGTAGCAGCATCTTAGGTGGATGTAAGAAGTACGAGGTACTTCGATTAAAGAATTTTCCCGTCTTCCAAGGAACTTGAAACCGGACTCGAATGAGTCTACGGTAGGGAACAGTAGTCGAGTTGTCACTGTGGAGAGCCATTGTTTTAGCAAGGCCCCTTGTATTTTTGGATGGTGCAAACGAGAATGGGGTTTGACGTGGGGTAGCCATCGGACACGTACCCAATCGCCCACTTTGGCTCCGGTCAAACGGACAAAAGTGTCGCGTGTCCTAATTGGAAGTAGCCAGTTGATCCGAGCCAATGCCGAACGAACCGAAACAAAAGTATCTGCGATCACTAGCATCGAGCGAACTCGTTCGTAACGTGCATCACGTTTGCACTACAACCGTTACGATACGGACCAGCCGATGATTCCTGAAGTTTCGTTTATCCCACTTCCTCGATATATGATCCTGCCTAGAACGTTGCGCAATCATCCTGCGCACCAGAAACTTCACCATCTTCGTCCTGCTACCACAGTACTCAATTGCTACTACGTTTCCTTAATCGTCGCACCATTTTCTCCAAATTACCAAGTTTTCATTCCTATAGGTAGGTCTCGTCTTCATCATCCACATCCATGCATTTGGAAATCCGCATTGCCCGCCTCGCCGGGTCAATTAGAAGGTCAACTAATATTCCCAACTTGAAGAATCGTTGGGCAAGCTTCGTCTCGGGGAGGGGCAAAGGACGAACCTCCAATGCTACCTCATTCGTGAACCCAATGGAGCTTTGAAGATGTTGGAGATCTGGTGAACAAAAGAGAGAGAGAGAGAGAAAGAGGTTGCCTAGTCATTCGGTACATTACACGCACGCGCCAACCTCGGGGCACCGGTCTTTATTGCCGAGCAAAAGAGCGACAGAGATTGAGAGAGTGCCTTGCTCAACGTTATTTAATTACACGTTGTCCCGTGACCACCTTCGACATTTTTCCCCAGCCACTTTCGATCGCCACCGTACCAACGGCTCTCGACCTTCTTCCCTCCTCCAATCAGCTCCATTTTCGTGCACCTTCGCTTTTTCGATCGTGTTTCGTTTCTCTTCTTTTTTTTTTCTTCATCCTCCTCTCCGTTCTTTTTTTACTCGCTTCGTTGGCGCGTTCACTACTAATTTCTCCATCATTTTTCGTCTCCCCGTCGACGTGTGTCAAATTAGTAACGGGCTATTCTGCCACTTCCATCGACGATCTAACGAGCACGTAAACTCACCGTTAAAAATGTTACGAAAAGCCTTCCCGGTGACTCGGCGAAATTGGTTTCCCTCTCTCTCTTTCTCCGTCCCGCCCTCACTATCTCTCTCTCTCATTGACGTAAAGTTACCTTCGTTCGATTTCGATATGAATTTTAACACAATAGCTGCAAGAATTTCTGAAACCTTTTGCTCTAGGAAAATGTCCAAGAGAATTTTTCAAATATGAACAATAATTGCATAAACTTTGACATGGCCCTATAAAAACAGTAAACGATCTCTTCATTATCACATAAATATAAAATCGGAGCGTATATGAACAAACCCAATACATAATTAAACAGATGAAGAAATTACCGAGTGAATAAATAATTGATCGAATAAACGGATTATTTTATGAATGAATTAATAAATATATAAATTAATTAAAAACGGATCAGTAAATATTATCCAATTTGTTGAACAATTAAGCAAAAAAATCTATCAAGGTAGGAATTGATGTGCCTATCAATAATTAAATAGATGAATGAAAGAGAAAATAAAAAATGTTTTAATTAACGAAGGAACGCCTACATATTGCACATTGATAAACGCACAAATACACAAACCGTAGACAACGAACCCAAACAATTAATTCAACAAAATCATTGAAGTGTTTTTTTGTTGGAGGTTGGCTTCGAAATGCTTGCGAAAATGTCAGGTCGAGAGTTCGTACATACCAGAATAAAAAATCTTCGGTAAATCCGCAAAATTGCACAGTCTTTCCGCAGCATCCACAAATATTCAGCAATCAAAGAGAAAGAGACAGCTGATTGAATTTTCGTCTCGCTTCAATGGCGCAACGTTTTCGAGAATTCGTGACCTATCCCACCCCGACGAATTGTCGAAACGACCGCATTCGTTCGTTTAATATTTAGCCGCGCTTGTACGATTAAAAAAAGGCGAAATAATAAAAAGGGAGGCGCGGTGAGGAAAAGTCAGTGCGCACGCGCGCGCGCGCGATGCGGTGAACGCCCAACAAAATTGCAGGATAAGCCAGATAAATTACGCGAGGCGTTGGTGCACGGCTCGGGTTATACGTCTCTCTCGACACTCCATCGTCTTTCTCGAATTCTCTCGAACTTCTTGATTACGCTTGCCAATGTTTTCCCTCTCTCCTTTATTTTTTATTTCGATTTTTTTAATTATTTTATTTTTCACCATAACATTATTATCCTTATTATTATATATTATTTACATAACGTTATTTATATATTTATTATAACATTATTATTATTATTATTATTATATATATTATTTATATAACGTTTTTTATATATTTATTGTAGCATTATTATCCTTATTGTGTTATTTATTTTTTATTATTTTATTTTTATTTCGATTTTTGCTGTATTTTATCTACTCCCTTCCTACATATTACCGTTTCTCTGTTTCTCTCTCTCTCTCTCTCTCTCTCTCGGTCTTAGCGATCGATCTCTTCTCGCATTGGTACAGGTATTTCTTCGGGATATTTCTCGCAACGAAATCACTTGCGACACATGCCAAGACACCCGTGCTCCTTATTAATTGTACTCGGTTAAAAAAACAAGGTTCGATTTTTTGTTTGTTTTTTTTAGGACAATCGATTATCGAGATCGATAAGTATGACAGGAAATTAATGACTGGAAGTCGAAACACGGATTACCGTTATGGTGCAACGGCACTTTTCTCAATACTTTTTTTTACGATCCGTTTACAATATTAAATGGTAAATTTATTTACTTCGATGTGTACGCATAATTACGGAGGTAATGGAATTTCTTTTATTCTTTTTACACACACGCATAAACTATTTTGTTTCCGTTTCATTATTTGTGTAGAAAGATTTTTTAACTTCTCGTGGCTTTTAATCGAGTTTTTGGCCAATTTTTGTTAGATAGGACAAACACGTAAATATTTTATCTGCAAATTAGGTAAAAGTGAACCCGGAAGCGATGCGCTCAACATACGATTCAACCTTTATGAGATTTTTTTTTTCAAATTTTTACTGCCGAGACCTAAAAAAAAAAAATTCATGACATTAGCCTATCCCAAATATCCTGATAGTCATCATTTTGTATCTTTATAATTAATTCACCGTATTACATTTTTTAATTATATTTTTTTATCTAAGAATTTTGGTACTTCTAATTCATCTATAATCGATAATTGATTACAAACATAAAAAAAAACGGAAGTTTTAAATGGTTAGACATTTAAAGAAACGAAATGCTTAAATAATTAAAAGTTGAAATACACGAAATTTGTAATGTATTAAAAATAAAAAATTTTAATTAACTCTCCATAAATTATTATATATAGATTTTGAAAAAATGTATTGAATTTAATAAAACGAAATAAATAAAAATAATCAATGATAAAATGAAAAAATCGCGTGGACGGTATTTTTTTTAAAAAAGCGGTTTCCTCGTGACCTAAATATTTTCGCGCCAAATCACGCTATTGCATCCCTCGTTTCGAGATTAGCTCGTCTGGCAATCTCGAGATACGAGAGAGGAGTAAAACGAGATGCTTACGTCAGTTCGATATCGTGATCGGCTCCACCCTGCGCGTTGCCCCGGCCGAACGCTGCTTAAGGGGGCTATATACATCTCTCGTATACTCATCAGAAATCTGTGGGGGCCTCGTGGCCATTATTTCCCTATTATACATTGCACAACAGTGGAACACAGTGAACCGAAAGTGAGCTATTACACGATCTTGCCGATCGGTAAGCAAGACCCGTAGGGCGTGGGTGACGAGGAGAATCCTGCAGGTTTTTCGTTCTCCGGGTTCTATCGATTGACTTGCGAGAAATCCAAACCGTCAATAATATAAATGATCTTTGATTTTTGGAGACAGATTGTAAAGGAAAGGTATATCGTGATGAAATTCCACTTCCAATGATCGAGAAATAACTGTATTTTTCAACCACTTATCTGAAATGCCAAATATGTTGATTTCGGATACATTTTCATAATTTATTTCGATCAATTACGAGTGTCCAATGATTTTTGATTTTATTAACGAGGAATCGAGATTCCTTCGTGCCTGCAAAATTTGCGAGCTCAAAATATTTATGAAAATTAGTGCACAAAAAACTATAACGATTCGAGGCTCTAAAAATCTGCAAAAATTGTAGGCTCAATGTATAAAAAGTGGGGACCAAAGAAGCTACAAGTAATTTGTGCTCCGAAACATCTGTAAAAATATCGTGCCGAAAAAACGTTACTCATTCGTTTCTTTAACCATGTAAATATTAGGGTACCGAGGTTGACGTTTTACACAAAGTTTTTACGTAACCTTTACAAGTTTGACATTTTTCTCAAACCACAAAATTAAAGAAAATCACATTTGACAAATATTCCTCTTCGCATAATAAAAAACAATAACCAAAAATGAAAGAAAAAACAATGGTAAAGCAAACCCAAAAGTGTTTATCAGCTGATTGTCTATACCACGTACGGGTATTTTGACGATCTACGCGGCCAAAATTCTTTTATGTTCTTATTCTTTTCTAAACCATATAACTTAAAAGAAAAAATACTTTTTTTTATTTATAAAGAAGTTTTATTACTAAATATTCACTATGTATATTTTCCAGAAAAATGTAAAAAAAATCAGTCAAGTTTGCTTTTCATTAAAGATAAATATTTTTAGCCGCGTAGATTAGCAAAATACCAGTATGTGCATACCTACGATCACGTGTTTCCACTTTATCCATTTGGTGAAAACCAAAGAATAGAGCGCGTTGAAAGATCCGGATGTCATTGATCGCAGCATCCCATTCGATCCAGGAAAGAATGAGTTCTTTCTTTTGCTTTTTTCGCCCCTCCCCCTCTTCATTCAAACCCCCTCTAAACTCCAACCCCTCCTCTAGGCATAATTTCCAATTTTTATCCTGAACCTGTCGCGTCCGTATCCAGCAATAATAATAGGCGTGGATGGTCGACGCGTCACCTGACTCGTCATGGTGCACCATGTGCTCAATTTTCATCTTCCTTATGGGTCCCATGTGCACCATCGCACCGGAAGAGGAAGCTACTGCAGCGAAGAGTCCGCTCGAACTCACGAGGATTTCTATTCGGCTCTATAAATAGAGCGGGTGGGGGGATGATGGGGGAGGTGTAAAAAAAGAAGAGAGGGTAGGAGAGGGGGTACGAGAGTGGAAGGGATGAGAGAAAAGGGGATGGGAGGGGGAGTGACGAACACGTGTGCTCGTCAACGTGTACCTCAAGGGGGACACATACATGTGCGTCCCCCTTAAAAAAAAGAAGGTACACGTTTATCCCACTCTTCGGGTATTAGCTCGGAACCCGGAACACGTGCGTTCAATATGAATTTACGATAGCAAAAAAAAGAACAAAAATAGGAAAAGTTGGTCTCGTACACAGCGTAGAGTAAAATCGCAGAGGAAACTGATTTCCTCGAGAAGTAGAAGGGAGTGGTTATCTTGCAGTGGTGTTTTCGAGAAAATCGATTTTTTGGGCAATTTTGGAGGACCGGGCTCGAGATCTTAAATATATATTTTTTTATTATTCTGGAGGAGATATATAAATATTTCCTTTTTTAAACAATCGTCAATTCGCTTGGAGTTATCGGGATTTTTTTACAACGTTTTGACAAGTAGATAATATTTATTGTTTTACATTTTAGGAATAAAGATGCCGGTTTAAAATCGCCTTTCTGAAAAATATTTCTACGAGCGGAATATTTATGTATTTATTTATGTAAGAATATATATTTTATTATCTTTCATTTTGTTTTGAAAAAATGGTTTTTAGGCACGTTTCAAAACGCAAGCATATTTTTTTCACCGTTTTCATTTTTAATATTAATCAAAGTAAGAGCAGGAAAGATATAAAAATAGTAAATAAGAAAAATATTGTTTAAACTTTGACCCATGGAATTCAATTTTTCATTTATTGTGACAATTACCCTTTGTATTGGGTCGTGATAAAATTATTCATGTTAAGTATTTCAATCGGCAATAAATCGATGTACGGTCATCTCCGCTACTTTGTCGGTGATCGTGGGTCGACCACGTAAGAGGCCCACATAGGAAGTATACTTTGACCTCCCATCCGCCCTACGAGATCACCATATGTGCTTTTACACATGCATTCACACGTAGCATATATCTATACATTATCCTATACATACATACGTACATATATATATACACGTTTCAACAATGTATATTCATCCATATGCATGGATGTTATTCCAGATCATCGAACCTGTCGTTTTTCCCCCCCCAAGCCAGCTTTCTCAGTCGATGAATATAATTATAAACGTCTTCAACGAATACTGGTAGATGGGACATCGAGGTTAATCTCTGATCAGAACTTCGAATTAAGCGGAGTTTCGCGTGGCCAATACTCGGAGCGGTGGCCGCTCAGCTGTGCATCGACTGCCCTATCAGCCGGTGAAGGCTCCGATACGTTTGTACCGGACACGCAAACGTGGAACCAATTTTGCACAAATTACATTTTTTTCGAAGAATTTTCGAGGTAATAAAGGATGTAATTGATTTTTGTGGATTCGACGGGGCAGCATTTTGTGAAAGTCGAAAAGGATGCGAATAAAAATAATTGGAGATTGATGCAGTCGTGAGAGTTCCATAGAGATTTTCACCGCACCTCCGCGGCCGATTAGCCGCGTGGGTCGAGCTAATTTCATGTTTGCATCTATACATCTTCCTCTCCACCAGCGAGAGTTCACAATCGAATTCTCTCCCATTTCTCTCCGTCTCACTTTTTCATCTCTTCCTTCGATTCCTCAACGTCCAACATGTATTATCTTACCTGCGTGAAGACACGAGCTGTTTATACAGGGTGTCACTTTTGTCTCATTATTTAGACACACAAATTAATGTTTTTTTTCGTAAATTGAAAAATCTGAGATATCCATAACTGTCAGGGAATTAAACAAATTAATCGAATTCTTTTAATCGATGTTGGCTTTGATTATTTTTTATTAATTAGCAATTGAATCATCCATTTACTAAAGACGAAATCGAGGTACCTCTGAGGGTCCTCAGAAATGAAATAATTAACCCTCTTGAAAGTCATTATCTAATTTTCATCAATCTTTATTCATTACGATGACTTGTTTTTCAAACACCCTGTATATCGAGTCTGCAGATACTTTCAAACGTCAAAGATTGACGTCGGAGTGAGACACCACCCGCGCACGGGTCTAATTAAAATATAACGAGAACCTTAATTATCGAGGATCGTAAAGAAAATAATATTCCTCGTGAGGATCGGTGGAATGAGCCATCATTCCGCAGGTGTACTTTCGTTAACTCTCGTAGTCGTTGATGGACAGGATACGTAGGAGACGATGAAGACTGGAGAGCCCCCCGGGCTTTTCTTCGTTAGAAGTTCGAGCGCATCGTCGAAGCTCTCACATCTCCGAGCAATTAAAACCAAACGTTATATATCGAAGTGTCGTTTCTCGTTGGCTGCGTCTGAGTGGCGAAACTTCAAACCAAAGCTCTGATGGAAACTTGACGGGTTTGATGGAGGGACGTAAACGAATGTTGAGAACAATTCTGAGTGCAACTCTGATGGACGAAGAGAATTGCAGAGTGAAGGATTGAGACTTGACGTTGCTGGTCTTGATGTACGCGTGTCTGTTGGAGGTGCCGTTTTCCACATATACGGAAATGAGATCCGCACAGGGCGATCCTCCGCGAATCCTCAAGGATATTCGCCATCCGAGTGTTCGTAGGGTAACCTGGTCTAGGAGTACGCATCCGATAAGAGTACGCATCACCAAAAGCTGTAAATGTTTTTGACGATGCACGGTTAACTTCAGTCGTATTATGATATAACCTGCAATTAGAGATGCTGGGCGAAAAAAGAATCAAATCCGGCAGAAATCCGGCAGAAAACGCAAAAATTACGTAAGTTTAAAGACTTTTGATGAAAATCTTAAATATTTTTAATAGTTTGAAAGTATTTTTGGGACAAGAATGCAATTATTTGGTAAAAATGACAAAAAAACTGTGAAGTTTTTAAAGACGATGCCTGACGCATGCACCGAGCGTAATTCCGGTCAATGCCAAGAGATGGCGTTGAATTCCGCTCATACTCGCGTACTCTTATCCAATAGTACTTGTAAGAGTACGCAATTCCAATTTCTGATTATTTTTGTTATTTTG
>JAPYZJ010007244.1:4490-23001 GCA_030522765.1 Ophioninae sp. B BG-2022a
TGTGTACATATATATATATATATATATATATATATATATATATATATATATATATATGGCTAGAAATACGCGGGTTTCGATAGGTTCGTTCTCTCGGCCCCGGAGCGATAGATTTGCGGACGCAATGCGCGAAAATGGGGCTGCAACCCTCTCGAGTATTCATCGACGAATATATATATATATATATATATATATAGCGATATATATACGAAGAGCACGTTGCACCCTATCCCTCTGGTGCGAGGGCCCATTAATAATATACCCATATTGGACACAATTCACCTTGAAATTAACCGGCAACCGATTGGTAAGCCCAGGCAAATTGACTTCGAAATTGACAATTTATGGTTCCTCTCGATTGCTTTATCGTTCTCCCCTCCCTTTCTCCTCCTGAAAGAAAAAAAAAACAAAAAAAAAAAACATTTTTTTCTTTCTTTCGAAAATTTCACTCCCTCGAAAATGAAATTTCGTACTGAGCAAACTTTTGCGCAACAGTTTTGCGATTGGGTGATTTCTCAAAATAATGGATTACTTTTTACTACGGGCAGTTTTTTAATAGATGACGTTTGAAAAAATGAGATTTCGTAGCAGAGGAACTTTTGCAAAAGTTTTGGGATTTGTTGTGACTCTGGTTGATTTTAGAAAATAATGGATTACTTTTTACTACGCCAGTTTTTAATAGCTGACGTTTGAAAAATGAGATTTTGTGGTAAATGAACTTTTGCAACTGTTTTGGGTGGCTTGGTTTTGTGATTGGTTGATTCCAGAAAATAATGGATTACTTTTTACTACAGCGGTTTTTCAATAAACGGCGTTGGAAAAATGAAATTTCGTAAAAAAAACGAACTTTTGCAACAGTTTTGTGATTTTTTCGTGACTCAGTTCGCGATTGGCTGAATCCAGAAAATAATGGATTACTTTTTACTACGCCAATTTTTAATACCTGGTGTGTTAGAAAACCGTTTGTACTAAACAAACTTTTGCAACGGTTTTGCGATTTTTCTTGACTCGGTTCGTGATTGACTTGAGAAAATAATGGATTTCTTTTTACTACGCCGGTTTTTCAATAAATGGCGTTGGAAAAATGAAATTTCGTAAAAAAAAACGAACTTTCGCAACAGTTTTGTGATTTTTTTTGATTCGGTTCGTGAATGGTTGACTTGAGAAAAAAATGGATTTCTTTTTACTAAGCCTCGGATTGTCCATTATCAATGAGGACGCGCCACGAGTGAAAGCTCCCGTCAGTTCTGACAGAAAGAAGCACGTTCGTAGTATCAATTGGCCGTTTCGAATGCGTAGATAAGAATATAAGTGGCGAGCTGAGAGTTATGGATCGAGGCTGTGTGTGTGTATGATAGGACGATTAAACATAAATCAGAAGTCTGGCATCGAACGCGCGATCGTTCGCCGGAACGCGTGTAGATCCTAGATCCCGATATCGCTTAAGTAGATGAGCACCGCTGTGATTTATAGCGAGTACCTTAATTGTCTTAATTACGTGCTCGCTTCCGTGGAAAGCGCGGGTGCTCGCTTTTGCCACCAGCCTTCCTTGTGTCTTTGCTCAACACATTCGCGGCTATTCCTTCCCACAAATGTTCATAATATAACGCTGCAAAAATCATTCAGAGTCATGATAATATTTAAATGTTTCAAATAGTAATTAAAATTAAACGAGAATGAAAAAAAAAAATCTATACGAAAAAACAAAAAATTAGAATTAATTAAATAACGGATATTGAAAAATTAAAAAAGTAGCATTAAATAATAAAAATTAAAAAGTAGAAGAGTTAATATTAATAATTATTATAAATTATATTATATCGTATTATACATGAGAATGAAAAAAAATAATCTACACGAAAAGAAAATCGGAATGAATTAAATAACGAATATTGAAAAATTAAAAAATTGGCATTAAAAATAAAAATTAAAAAGTAGAAGAGTTAATATTAATAATTATTATAAATTATATTATATCGTATTATAAATGAGAATAATAAGAAAACGAGAATGAAAAAAAAATCTACACGAAAAAAAAATCGGAATGAATTTAATAACGAATATTGAAAAATTAAAAAATTAGCATTAAAAAATAAAAATTAAAAAGTAGAAGAGTTAATATTAATAATTGTTATAAATTATATTATATTGTATTATAAATGAGAATAATAAGAAAACGAGAATGAAAAAAAATAATCTACACGAAAAAAAAATCGGAATGAATTAAATAACGAATATTGAAAAATAAAAAAATTAGCATTAAAAATAAAAATTAAAAAGGAGAAGAGTTAATATTAATAATTATTATAAATTATATAATATCGTAATATAAATAAGAATAATAAGAAAACGAGAATGGAAAAAAATCCACACGAAAAAACAAATAAATCGGAATGAATGAAATAACAAAGAATATCGAATAATAAAAAAATAAGCATTAAAAAATCAAAATTACAAAGGAGAAGAGTTAATATTAATAATTAATATAAATTATAAATTAGAATTTAAAAAAACCAGAATTCAAAAAATCCACATTCAAATATAAAAAAAAAATAAACAAACAAAAACCATATCGAGAAATGAAAAAAAAAGCGTTAAAAAAATAAAAATAAAAATTCATTAGTGAGAAAATAAAAAATTGAAATAAAATAATTAAAAATAATTTTGAAAAATAAAAGATAAAAATTAGAAAATCGAAAGTAATGAAAAATAAATGAGTAAATAAATAAACAATAACAAATACGAGTTGGCTAGGAAAAATGAGCAATCGGGAAACAACGAAACCGTTTGAATGCTCTTTTTTTAGCTCTGCCTTGGATATCCCTTTATTACATATACATCGATGTTTCGCTCCGCTCAACGATCCGTAGAGAATTTTTCTAACATGAATTATTCACGCGAACGAGACGGCAGGTCATTATCTTTCACCGCACAAGCTTCAACTCTCATGCTGGATAAAACCTTTTCTACATTTCCTTGTTTTCTCGACTCGGAGTATCCTCGTGGCTCTCCAATTCGCGATTGTCCACAAATATAAACAATTTCGTATGCAAAAGACCTCCACTATGATCAAGCGTGTATATACAGGAAAAATTCAATTGGGAAGATTGCTCGGATCGATTTCATTCGTAATGCTATAGGTTTGTTTGGGTTGGATTGAGGTTTGGGTTTCGTAAAAGTTATTTTGGAAAAGACGTCTTTTTAATCAATTAAATCTTTTACATTTTTTTAAATTTTCGTTTGCCCGGAAAAAAATTCCGATCCCAATGTAAATTTCTGAAAAAGTAAAATTCACGAATAATGGATATTAAAAAACGATTTTAACTTTAGGGGTGAATTATTCAATATTTATTTACGTTAGGGGTATTTTGTTTAAAAGGCGAAATTTTTGTTTCGTCAAAAGTTGAGATTTGTTCGAATATATTATCATTAATGTATTATTAGTATTATATTATTAATTAATTAAAATATTATATTTCAATAGATTAAATTATCGAATATAATCATGTGTTTTTAATATTTCAATATATTTTCAATTAATTGCATCGAACATATATTTATATTTCATTAAATAATCGAATATATATTTTTATATATTTTTTTACATTTTTTACATTTTTTATATTTTCATATTTCTATATTTTTTAATCAACACAAAATTATCGAACCCATTGATACATTTATATAAATCGATAAAAAAAAAGTTAAACGTATTAACGAATAGAACGAAACTTATTTTCTTTTTTTTTTGGTTCACTCTAATTTTGCCCATCTGGCGATCGGTTTTTCTTTCTCTCAGTTCCCATCGAAAGAAATCGAAAGTAAAATCGTTTCGATCGTTCATCATTCCGAAATGCTCGCGCTATCTTTCAACATCATATAATTCCGGATTCCTCGATTCCCAACGCCACGAGCTCTCGTTCGCTTTTTTTTTTTCAATTTTTTTTTCTTGTTTTATCCAACCGCAGCTTACGTTTCCGCCTATACCAGACTATTTATCGGTCGATTTCGTGATAGAGTCCCGACGAGATAATTAAGGTAGTAAAAGGAGGATTCGATCGTTTGCCGGGCAGGACGCGGATCGAGAACACCTGGCCTGTACCTGACCCATGTAAGGCCCATCTTATTTGTTTTTTAGTACAAAAAAAACGACGAATGTCAAAATTAGCTAAAAATATTTATTTAAACATTTATTCAATAATCAATCGATCGATAAAAATGATTAATAATAATTTTAGTTCAGAAAACAATGTTTACTATTAACTTTTAAAATTAATAATAAATAAAACTATTTATAATTAAACTATTAATAAAACTAAAATAATTAAAAAAAAAAAAAAATAAATAAAACTATTGATATTTTTAAAAAAAGTTTTATTAGTTATTATTATTATTATTATTATTGAATCGAATTATTTATTTTTAAATAAATTTATTTATTTATTAAAGAATTAAATGATTATTATTAAAATATTGTTAGTTAAAAAAAAAACTATTGATCTTTTCTTTTTAAAAAAAACTATTAATCTTTAAAAAAAAAGCGTCTTCTGGGCCTTACTCAAACCCCTGATTCCTTATAAAACCATAATAAATAAAATCATCGAACATAATTAGAATATTTATAATTATTATCGGATTTAAAAAAATTCGATTTTTTTTATTTGAATATAAATTGAATAATTGAACGACTTGAATGGCCCAGTAACGTCGGTCCTTGAAGCTGACGTCTTCGAACTGACGTTTGCGAATGAACGTCCGAGTGTGCATAAAAAAAAAAAATAAAAAAAAAAAAAAAAATTAGTTTGGACGGACAAGAGCGAACTCGATAAAGAATGCAAATCGAACTCTGGTAATTGCCCGTCTTTTTCTCGTTGTTGCGCAATCCATAAACTACGTGTTCGAGCGAAACGCTTTCAAAAGGGGCAGGCGGGGGGGGGGGGGGGGAAATACGCGAAGAAAGTACCGACAAGTTTCGCAGCTCTGTACACAGATCTCGTACTTTCCGATCCCCATTAAACGCGAAATCTCGATTTTCAATTTTTTTTTCAAATCGTACTCGACCTTACGACCATTTATTGAGGCAAACGTACGATTATCCCTTCTACACACACTAGTCGACCAACACCGCAAGGAATATCTATTTTCTTCGACAATTTCGTATTCCGATCGTATTCCGAATATTTTATGCCAAAACTCACCGATACTCGTTTTTCATCTCGATTTACTCGCACGTTGGTTCTCGCTCCGAGAAAAATAAATTCTCCCGCCCCCCCCCCCCCCCTTCCCCCGTCTCTCATTTTTTTTAAGCACGAGTGACCAATTTTACCCTATTTTATCGACGATAAAATTTACTGCTTTGTGAGTAAAAACGGTTTTCAAAATCACTGGCAAAAAGACGATTTTTGACTAACGCGAAATTTTTTAAAAACTCCGAGTAAATTGCTGAAAGCGAAATTGTGCTAGTTCCCCTCGTTCTTGTAATTTGGCTCAGTTAGATTCAGATTTTTTCGTATATGGAAGGTTAGTCAGAGATTGATTTGGAACTCGCGTTTTTTTTTGGGTCAGTCGTAATATAGGTCAGTAGTAATATAGGTCAGTCAGAGATCGATTTAGAACCTAGTTTTAGCTAAGTCGTCATTCAGATGGATTGGAAATTGATTTCGGAATTAATAATTTTTTTTTTTTTCGATGCTCGTCAATTTTAGGTCATGATCTCTAAATAAAAGGATTCTAGTATCAATCCAAAAAATATCGATCGATTTTAAAATTGAGCTTTATAATTTTTTTTTTTTTTTCGATAAGAATGATAAAATCAACATTTAAATGTTGATTTATCTTAACTCAACATTGAATCAAAATTTTAAGGTTGATTTATCTTAACTCAACATTAAATCGATATTTTAATGTTGATTTATCTTACTCAACATTAAATCAAAATTTTAAGGTTGATTTATCTTAACTCAACGTTAAATCGCAATTTTAATGTTGATTTATCTTAACTCAACATTTAACATTTTGAATCGAAATTTTAATGTTGATTCAGCTTAATTCAACAATAAATCAAAATTTTAATGTTGATTTATCTTAACTCAACATTTAACATCTTAAATCGAAATTTTAATGTTGATTCAGCTTAACTCAACATTAAATCAAAACTCAACATTAAATCAAAATTTTAATGTTGATTTAACTTAAAAAAAAACATTTAACATCGTAAATCAACATTTAAATGTTGATTTAACTTAAAAAAAAAACATTTATCTTTCTAACCTTTAATTTCTATTTAACTTTCAATTTTAACTCTCTATTTTCTATTTACTAGAATATAACTGTTATTTAACTTTTATTACTTGACTTATTTAAAAATTTTTATTAAACTTTCCAACTTTTTAAATCGTCTTAACATTTATCTTGATAACCGCGATAACAACTTGTCGCAGTTCAGCTGGAGACATTTTGATTCCCAGGAATGATTGAGAAATGGGGCGCTTCCGATTTTTTGCCTTTGAGAGATCGAGGCGCGCTCTGTGGGCGATCGTTTAATTCATTCGTCGCCCCACGGCTCGTGGTGTATCCAGCGCGAAAGGATTTTGTAGATTGACGTTTGCAGGCGCGGGATTATCGTCGCTCGGTTGGCCAATTTCGCGGGAGGTTAGTTAACCCGTCCGTTCGTTATGCGGTGTAAACTTTGCCTCGATGCCTCCAAGCAAAGAAACAGCATGGGAGGCCCCGGCGCCTCGTACGCCACAAAAAAATCAGTCCCGAATCGGAAGAACGAGTCTATTCTTGAATAATAATAATAAGAAAAAACAAACAATAGAAAAAGCATCGTCGTTAGCAAATCCGTTCATTCTTAAAAAATACGTGGAACATCTCGAATTTGTGCCATTTTTTCTAACGTTAAAAAATAAAAGAGGATTTTTTAAATTAAATTTTAATTAATTTTTATACGATTCGCTTAATTTTATTTTTATTTTATTTTATTTATCAAATAAAATTCAAATTTATTTAATGTTCATTTGATTAAAAATTCAATTTACGTTCAAATATAAATCATTTAAATAATTTTTTTTATTTGATAATAATAATAAATATTATTATTATAGTTAATTATTATTTTATTAAATTCATTTAAATTCGAATGATTCAATGGATCGAAATGTAACATTTTTTTACTTAGTATTAACTCGATGAAATAATGAAATATAATTAATATAAATGAATAACAAAATTATCGTTAACAACAATATTTTTATTTAATTTATATAACTTATATTTCATTATTTCGTCAAGATAATCAGCGATTGCGGTGTTTTTAGATAAAGCAATGAAAATTGCGACCTCACAAAAAATCGCAATCTCCACGAAGTTTTTCGCAGTTTCCCTGTGCCCTCTTGAAAATCGAGATATTCGTTTTTCACGAAGATATATCGACGTTTAATCCTTCAGAGGAAAAAAATAGTGGAAAACACTGAAAATAGTAAAATAAGATCGAAATTTCTCTGTGAGGGTTAAAAAAAGACAGGTTAGCAACGAAGAAAAAATGACTTTTATCCCGATGATTGTTTTTGTTGTTTGGTTGTTGTGGTCAGCATTATAATTTTTACAAAGTACGAGCGCGGTTAAGTGTCTCGGAGAATCCGCTCTTGTTTTCGGTGTAACCCGAAACTAAGCGGTTTAAAGGATCAACGCCTGAAGAGAACTCGTGCCCCGCGTTCTCCAAGCGTATAAACTCTCGTCGTCTTTGCTTCGTCCGGATTCACCGTAGAGAGACCCGTCTTCTCGTCTCCTTTTCCTGACCGTCCCTTTTCCCCTGGTTGGCCACCGGCACTTTTCCATTTTTGCTCGTTTCGAAGGTCCCAAGATTCGCGTATGAGAATTTATAAGCGCACGAGTCATGTGCGAAAAAAATAATGAGATTACGGAGTGGACGAGCCACCAAAACGTGAGAAACGAAGAGGCTAAACGTGGGGGGTAAATGCACGCCTGTTGGGTCGTCATTGATCTTCCGATGGTCATCGTTAAAGGACACTCAGGACTTTTCTTATTCTCGTTTTTTTAAATAGCGTTTTTATAATTATCATAATATAATAATTAATATTAGTTTAATGATTTTTATATAGTTATTTAATTTAGTAACTAATAATAACAATAGCAACAATATAATAATAGTTATTATTATTATTAGCTACTAAATGACGATGCACTTGAAAAATTATTTGAACTTGACAATTATTATTATTATTATTAGCTATTAAATATAATAATAATATAAAAATCATTTTATTAATATTAATTATTGTATTAAAATTATAAAAAGGCCATGCATCGCCATTTAGTAGATAATAATAATAATAATATAAAAATCATTTTATTAATATTAATTATTGTATTATAATTATAAAAAGGCCATGCATCGCCATTTAGTACATAATAATAATAATAACAAAAAGAATTATTATTATTAGCTACTAAATGACGATGCACTTGAAAAAGTATTTGAACTTGAATATTATTATTATTATTATTAGCTATTAAATATAATAATAATATAAAAATCATTTTATTAATATTAATTATTATATTATAATTATAAAAAGGCCATGCATCGCCATTTAGTAGATAATAATAATAATAACAAAAAGAATTATTATTATTAGCTACTAAATTAAGCTTACTAAAAATAAACCCAATGGTCCATTAAATTGTAAAAATCGTGTTCCTCAGATAATTAAATTAATTGAATGATCAATGGTTGATAAATCCAAAGTCTAAGAAACAGATTTGAAAAATTAGCAGACTAGGTACATTCGGAAAGAAAAAAATCGTAACGCACGTTGAAAAAAAAAAAATCGGCGAAAAACGAGTATGGATCGAAGAAGGGAATTTGCAAGGCACGTCGGGAAGCAAGTAGCGGCTGCAAGGGTGATGTTTGGAAGGGAGGCAAAGCAAAGTGGCGAAAGCGCCAGCCTATTCGAGAGACACGGGATGAAAAATTAGATTTACAAATCTGTCCTGACTACTATGAGATTGCCCGCTTACCATTCTCGCGGGTTCTCAAAGTCAATTTCGCAAATCGTTCGCAGACGATGAGGTAGAGAAACAAAAAAAAAAAAAAAAAAAAGAAATCAACCAGGCAAGGCATCATCATCGTGTTTTTTTCTCTACCCAAGCATTCGTGTATCTTCGAGGGTGAAGAAATATATTCGAGGTTCCTTCCATCGAGCTGAGAACCTTCGAGGAGTTTCTCGATGCTGCACGGTTATACAGAACGAAAGTTGAAAAAAAAAAAAGTTTGGAAAAAAATAAGGGGAAAAAAAAAAACAGATTGGTCGTGCGTCAGGAGTGAGGGAGAAAAGATGAACGGGAGTGAAAGGGTCGTTGCTGGTTGTAAGCTTTTTCTCTCTTCAACTTGAATCGCTTCTTCTCGGTTTCCCCCCCCGCCCCCCCCCCCGCCCCCCCCCCCCCCCCCCCCCCCTTTCGTTCTTGCGCGCACGTATGGAAGAAAAGGATTCGCCGTAGAAGGTCCTCGAGGGCGTGCTCTTGATCCCTACACCTCTCTCCCTCTCTCTCTCTCTCTCTCTTTTCGAATTTCTCCTTCTCTTCGTCGCACCTTCATTTATGCACGAACCATAAGAGCAGCGAGTGTTGGTATGAGAGCGCCACACCGGCGCCTGCCTTTGTGAAAAATGAACATCCCTGATCTTAGACGTCACTACTTTTGCCACTCTCCCTCTCCACCTCTGTCTCTTTTTTTTTTTTGTGTAATTTCATTATTTTTCATTATTTTTTTTAATTGTATAGGTTGTTATTATTTTTCTTGTATTTGGTTCGAAATAGGCTGCTGGCGATGGTGTAGGTTGTTATTGTTATAATTATTGTTTATATTTTATTTTTATTTGTATACATTTATTATATTATTATTATTATAGAATTATTTGAATTTTATTATTTAGTTTTCCTGATGTATTATTATTTTATTAGACTTAGTGTTTTTCAGTTGCTTAGTTCTTAGTTGTTATTATTAATTGCAATGTGTATCATTATTATTATTTATGTTCGTGTATTTGGTTATTATTTTTGTATATTGCACCGTATTGCCCGAAAGTATTACTGGGGCATATTAAAATCTATCATCATCATCTCTCTCTCTCTCTCTCTTCGCTCCCCTTCTCTCATCTCTTCCTTAATCGATTATACCCATCCATTTCCACAGAGTTCTAAAGACGATGGACTTTTGCATCGTTGCAATCCAATGAAATTGTTTTTCTCACTTTTTTTTATTTCTTCAGTTCCATTAAGGTAACGGTACCAATTGGCTCACGCGAGTCCCACTGTTCGAACATTAGTTGGAATGGTTCGCTACAGTAGCAATATACATGAAAAGTAACGAAAAATCATAATAAATAATAATATTAATAATAATAGATAACAACAATAACATGTCCAGCCATGTCGAAAAATCACTTCATTTTCCTTGGTATAAAAAAAAGTATGTATCAAAAAAATCCATCGATCAACTGCTTTCGGATATGAAAAAAAGTATGCAAAATTTCGAGTAAATCGGTTCACTCGTTTTTTAGATATCGTGGTTATCGATTTTGAAATAGCTGTTTTGAGAAAAACACGATTTTAATCTGAAATGGCCATCACTTGCTAAATTTTGAACGGATCGACATAACATTTTCAGAGAATATTTTTGAAATTTCATACTTTAAGAATCCGTCGAAAACGAAAAATCGATTTTTTCGAAAATTCCGACTAGATGTAACTTCCGAGCTTTACGTTCTGGAAGCTTGTCGCGTTTACTGCTCGAATCGTTGTTATCTCGTTCTCGAAATTACTTGGTTATCGTTTTTTACGCTCGATAATAAAACATGTTTAATCGTAATTATAAGATGTGTTCGGAGGGTAGTTGTGGCCTGGCTGACTTATAAGGAACTGGCAAGAAACATCACTTTAGTGTCCGACTGAGATTTTGTCAAAATACAAGTAATCTGTTTTAGTAGTATAAACCCTCTTTAAAATAAGGGGTTGATTCATATCCTTATGTTCCTCTTCATTCAATAATCCCAGAATTTTATTTATTTACTACGCAAAGAGTTTATCAAAAATGCTAAAATTCGTAAATTTTAATTATATTTCCACTTAAAAGTATCGTTCTCTTTAAATTAGGTATTTTCAAATCTAAGAGAAGTAAAAAAAATCAAGGGGTAGTTTACGTCCTAATACTCTTTTTCCCTCGATATTCCCACAGAAAATTTCTCGTAATTTTCGCCGAAAAGAATTTCCATTTTCGTTTTAAAAATCGAAAGCTTACCGAATGAAATCTTGCCATATGTTACCGCAAGGGTTGATTTTGCCCTTAAAAAAATACCTCATTATCCGAAGAAAAAAAAATGTGTACAGTAATACTTAACATTCCACCGTACCTATCAAACTCAAAAACCAAAATGATGATTCCTGAGCCAAAAGCACAACCCTCAAAAATCTACCCTCCAGGATGAGTGTCTCTGGTGGCAAATAATTGAAAAGTACACATGGCAGACCCATGTGAAGCGAGGTGAGGAGAGATATGAGAAAAATACACTAAAGGCTGATGTAATAAAATCTTCGACCAACACGAGACCCCATTACCGAATGACGTCGTTGGCACCCATTATCACACCAAAACTCGTCTTTTCGTTTATCTTTCGTAGCAAGACTTCGAGTTGGTTAATGGATGTTGGTCCTTCAACGAGGCTCTGTTTGGGTTCGTTTGGGTTTCGTGATTCCATAAACTATGAACACGCGATAAACCAGTTGTGAACATCTGATCAACTTGTAACGGATGTTGGTCCTTCAAAGAGGCTCTATTGTTCACAATCTCTCGTTTTTTTTCCGTTGTTGTTTCAAAATTTGATTTTATTATGATTAATCGTTTGTCTGCGGTGGGCGGCAATTGGAAAGAGAAAACAAGAGTAATGCAATAGCGTGTAAGCGGTGAAACCGCGATGCTCGGGGTAAGACGTTACCTCGATGACGGGTGTCTCTAACCACAGTAACTCTCTACCACTGCACAGCTCCAGGCCAGGAAGACCCCCGAAGAGAGCGTCCGTTGGTTTGAGCCTGACGGCGAGTCATCTAGCAGCTGCAGCTGGACACCATCCGCAGCATTCCCTCAAGAAGCATCGTATGGATAACGGTGACTACTACGAGAATGGTCATCTCGGTGAGTGTAAGGCTATCATTTTATAAACTTTCCTAGATTTATTGTTATCGACGAGAAAATCGAATCGTTGCGACGCAATGATATTTTTTTTCTCGTTTTATCTTTAGATCGATTATTTGTCAAAGTGATTATTTTTTTCCGATTTTAAATCTAGGTTATCGTATTTTAATAATTATTGTGGTATTTTATTTACGACTTCAGTAAAAAAAGATAAATTAAAAAATCATGATTTTCGTTGCGTCGCTACGTTGCGAACTTCAATCTCATATTTATTTGACGTTTCATTGTACACTGAAACATCGTTCCAGTTTCTTTTTATTCAAACTTTTATTCGTTGCGGAATATTAACCAGCCAAAACTCTGCTACGGCACACGACTCGCAGTTAAAAAATTAATGAACAACATAGCCGAAGGAACGATTTTAAAGGGGTTTTTCAAAGGTGAAGATGTACTCATTCCTCGAATTCCCATCATCCCGAACGATACACCATTTCAATTTAAAAGATTGCAATTCCCAATTCGATCGGCGTTCGCAGTCACAATTAACAAAGCTCAAGGTCAATCTTTAGAAATGTGTGGTTTAGATTTGGATGTGGATTGCTTTTCACATGGAAAAATGTATGTTGGGTGTTCCCGTGTTGGAAAACCAGATAGCCTCTATATCTACACAAACGATGGAAAAACAAAAAATATTGTATACCCACAAGTATATCCATAAACTACCGAGTGAAGTCACGACAGTTGTGAAGAAGTGAAAAAAATACGGGCCCATCCGAGTAGAGATTTGACAATTGAATCTTCAATGCTGTGTCTATAAGTGACGGATAGTCAGGTTCCAATGATAACTGCACTGGCACCGGTTGGAAGCGTGGCTATATCGGTGAGCGGAAATCGCGGGGATCGAAGCGACGAAGAGGTCAAACGTGCGTCAAGTGGCTGACACATAACGGGTATTGGGTAGGGGCTGGTTAAAGCGGTAACAGACCGGCGCACTTGGGCAAAGAGGAAAATCGAGCTAGGCCCGTGGTTATACAGCATTCGGCCGGAGTATATGTGTAAACGCGAAGTTTATGCAGGCAACACTTGATTACTGCCATCCGTACGCGGGACTCTTGTTACGATGCATCGACGCACCGCGACCCTATAGCAATCAATTAATTAGGGGAATCAAACACACTTGGAGTGAGCAAATTAACTGCGATTGCACTCCCGTGTTGCGGGCTCTGCGGTGGCGGTCTCTCGTGCCTTCGATGCGTATCGGTAGCAACCGACCAAAGCTTGACCAACGGGGCCCTGGGATTCTCCCCGATCGACCTCTCCTTCTATTCGTTCATCCTCGATGTCGCGGTACGTGTGTGTGCGTACGTCCTCGAATACCGGCTGCGGATCCTATCACTTACCACGAGCGCCAGAGAAACAGGACACGCTCCCTCATCCTACATATTCCGAGGACTCTCCATTTCGCAGCTTGTTTTCCACGACCCTTACTGTGATCGCGTGGTCTCGCGAACAAAGCCTCTTCCGGTGCAAAATCGTTGCTGATGCTTTTGGGACCCAGGACTAGCTTTGGTGGACTCTGGGCTGCTGATCGAACGTTGATCAAATGGAAATGGGAGAGAATGGATCAGTGGTTGATTAGAACCTGGTAGGATTGGATAACTGAAATATGCCAAGGATGGATGGCTGGATGACTCCAACCTGCCAGGGATGGATCGTTGGATGACTGGAAACTGCCAATGATGGATCGTTGGATGACTGGAACTTTTCAAGGATAAATCGTTGGATGACTCCAACTTGCCAATGATGGATCATTGGATGACTGGAACTTTCCAATTCGTTGCATGACTCCAACCTGCCAATGATGGATCATTGGGCGACTGGAACCTGCCCAGGATGAATCGTTGGATGACTCCAACCCTCAAGCAATGGACCATCGTTGGTCGACACAGTTTTACCAAGAATCAACCAACTGCTAGCAATCTTCCAGGAATGGATCATTGGATTGCACCGACTAGGACCTACTCGACCCACATTCCAGGATAAGATGAAAAATGGAACGCTTACGATTTCAAAGCTTGCTCCACGACTCTGTCGATCACTGGTTAACGCTAGGTTCGATCCAATTGAATTAGAACGCCGCCGACCTCCCTTTTTCAAGGATCACCCTCAGCCCTACGCAATCGGCGCTCAGAACAGTATTACCGCAGGCAATAACCACGTGGCAGATATCAACACGAGCGCCGGATGTGGAAATTGTTTGAGTAAATAATCGGGTCCACCGGTAGAGTACACCGAACGGCCACCAATTTTACGCTCAAATAAACATTTCCACTGCGAATATCAACGAAATAATGGCCCTGGCCTGGTCACCGGTATCGTTGGTTACGTATTCCAGGGGGTAAACGTTGAAACTCTGCTCGATGTGGGAAATTAATTACAGCGGTTTGCTCTGTCACATACCCCTCTCTCGTTCTCGCTCTCTCTCTCTCTTTCTCACTTGCTATCTTTGTTCCTCCGATTGTGAGCACAGTACCAGTAATAATTGTATGATTGCTTTACGATTGGTAACCTGCTGGCTTTTCCGCATATTCACCGCGTTCACCCAACATTCGCGTTCGGTCCAGTGACAGCGAGAAACCTTTGCCACCGGACGTTTGATTGTTACCGCATTAATTTCATATTCCAATCGTATGGCACTTCCCCTTCCCTCTCACTTTATCGGTCTTTCAATCATTTCGATTAATTTCGTATGCACACGTGACACTCGTTTGCGTTTGCTCTACCCCGCGAATCCTCCAATGTCTGGAAATGTTTCGATAAATAGTCGAGGTCTCAAACATTTTTTTTTCGCTTTTCCCTCCTTATGGTGATTTTAAAAATTGATTTTAAGTTTGTTATTAGTTAGCATATTGCTCTTGTTAATTTGGGAATTTCAAGTTGATTACTGGAAGGGATTTTTTTTTGCAATGAAATTGAACTGCCCTCGTACTGTTAAACTTAATAAATAAGCATAATTAATAAAAAATGAATTGATTCAATTAAACGTATTTTAATGTACGAAATTGTACGAGATTTATTATCTTTATCTTAATCATTTAAATTCATAATTTTTAATTAATTAAAATTGAACTCAGTCGAGAAATTGTAATTATTTGATCAAATGCAAATTGAACTAATAAAAAGTGCCTTTATTTAATTAAACATACCTTAATGTATAAAATTGTACGTAATTAATAATATTTATTTAAAAAATTTAAATTCATAATATTTAATGAATTAAAATGGAACCCAATCGAGAGATTGTAATTATTTAATAAAATTGAAATAAAATAATAAAATAGTGCATGGTAGCAATAATAACGTCAGAAGTGAAAAAAAAACGAAAATTTTATCGAGAAGCAGTTCAATTTCATTGAAATTTTTTTCGAAATTGAAAAATTTGAATTAATAAATAATATATCATTTCATTTAATAATAATATATAATTGAATTAATAAATAATATATAATTCCAGTAATAAAATTGAAATAAAATAAAATAGTGCATGTTTACAATAATAACGAAAGAAGTGCAATAAAACGGAAGTTTTATCGAGGAGCAAGGAAAATACATTCAGTTGTAAAAAGACGAAAGGTTTCTCACGCTGTGCAAACAAGCTGGCAATCGGATATTCGAGGTACTGAAAGCACGTGCGCACTATCGCGCCTTACCGGTCGTATTACCGTTCCCGTAATATCGAAATCGACGTTGGCCCCTGTTGACTTCGTTGCTTTCACAATAAACGTAAAACAAACATTGACTGGGCCATTCGTAGTCTGACCCTTCTGTCACTTGGATGATTCGTGCATTCGGTGCAATACCCCGTACACTCTGATCGCTCCGAATCGTAAAGTCACACGTTACCGACGATTCAATTTCATCGCCGGCCAGTAATTCCGCAGAAAGTTTGGGCAATCGATTCACCCGAAAATAATCGAGCCTAATCTTATCGCCTTTATCTCCACATATGGGCTCTATTTTTGAGCCGAACTTCAACGTTTTGACAATCCTGCTTCGTATGCAATTTCACAGTGAAAACCTTCTTATCAATGGATTTTTAATACTTTGGACAGTTGGCAATTTTTTAGCCGAAACATTTAAAGACGAAGGGTTTTTGACGACCTCCATGTTGCTGGGAAATCAATTTTAAATAAAAATTTTTATTTTCTAAATAAAAATAATAAAACACAAAATAAAAAAATTCAAATTCAAAACATATATATATGAAATAAAATCGAAAATAAAACAAGCAAAAATGAAGAATGCTTACACGAATTCGGTACTTTTATTATTTACAACAAATAAATGAAGATTTTTAAAAACGTTTCTTTCGTGATGAAAATATATTTTATTATTTATAAAAATGAAAATAACGGAAAATATAACTATAAACAAACATGCAAATAAAGAAAATAAAATGAATAATTATGGACCGAATAAAATATCCCAATTTCGAGAGTAATGACCAAGCCAGTTCTGAAACAAAGAAACGAAAAATCAAACAATAAACAAACACGCAAACAAAGAAAATAAAAATGAACAATTGATGAACAATTATGGACAGAATAAAATATCCCAATTTCGTGGTTGTAGAAATCGTGTTTTGAATTTTGATAGTTAAAAATTCTGACCATTTATCACCAGTTGGGTTGATTATCAATTTCGAAACTGACGTTGACCGCAATATCGCGTTCGACAATGCAAAATTCGTCGATAAATAAATTGCATCAATGAAAGTGTTTAGTCGCGTAAATTAGCTGTATAATCAGCTGTTTAACGGAAGAGCCGAGCTCGAAACTAAAAAAAAAAAAGAGAAAGTAACGTGACGAGGAAATGGGGAAGTTCGAGGGTGGTTTGAAGAGTAATGGGTTGTGATAGCCCCGAGTTTTCGACAAAGCGAGCTCTCGCCCGTTTGCCTATCCTAATTTCCGTTCCAATCTCGTATATATTTGTATATACGTAGAGTTTGATAAACACGATGACCACTCGCTGGTAGCTTTTCGTGCCCGCGCTTTTATACCCGATCGAATCGCTTTGAGGCTTAATCGTAGGACTTGGCAATATCAGTCTGTACATGGGCGGGTTGTCATCTCTTCTACTCTCGTTTCGCACATCACCCAGGAAATTCTCATAAGAGCATTGATTAACTGTGGACAGTGATGGGACACGCCTGCCCCTCAATTACGAACGGTCTCCCAAAATTAACAAAACTCAATTACGGAATTCTTCATTCCTGATATTTCCTTCGTAAAAATGGACTCGAAGTTTTCATGGCTGCGACCGAATGAAATGTCTTTTCTAAATTTTCATTTCCTTAGTTCCATTGTTTTGCGGAATATTTTTCTTCATATTTGAATTTTAAATCGTCACGATAAAAATTCGAATGATTATTGAGATATTTAGTATTATTATTATTAATTAATATATGCGTAAATCAATAATTATTATATTAGCAGGTCCATGACGATGTATTTTTATACCTTGAAGACAAATCCACAATTTAGTTCGCCTTGAACTCTCCAATTCTAGGGAAGATTTTCGAAAAAATATTCTAGAAATGTTTTTCGCATTTTCCCAGTCTAATTTTGCACTTTTGGCAAAAACTCGGGCATATTCGTAATCAGCGGAAAATTTCCGATTAAATAGACCCTTTTAAGAGTTTAAAAACGGAAATAAATATTTTTCGACTTCCCTGGCCACTTTTCTAGAATCTCAAAAATCAAGATATTTCAAAAGGTCGTAGAGTAGGCTTCTTCTATGCGATAGAGATTCATTTGGTGGGTTTGGAAAAGGTCTGACTTAAATAATCGCGTTGGATTCATATCGATATCTCGCATAGTTTTCCTGGAAAGTCCACTCGAAAAACGGCAAAAAAAGAGGCAAAGGGGTATGTATGGAAAAATTGGCAAAAATCGATGGTCCAACTTTGAAATTCTGCCAAAAATTTTGAAGAGAAAATCATACCGAAGAGATTGAGCACTGGGTGGAGTGTCTAGTCCCAAAGAAAAAAAAGTTATTGACGATTTAGTGAAAAACTAGGCCTAGTAAAAAGTCGTCCATTTTCGGGAATGGATTACTTTTTATTAGGGGTAGCCCTCCCGTGAAAAAGTCATCCATTTCCCGGGATTTTTCGGAAATACATGCATCTAATCATCTATTTTAATGTAATTTGATCGCCTGAGTACGAATCCACCATTCATTTTCCCCAAAACTAAAAATTTCCATGAAAAAAATCGAAAAAATCGAGTTTTTAGAAGATTT
>JAPYZJ010007246.1:0-16499 GCA_030522765.1 Ophioninae sp. B BG-2022a
TAGATTTATTGTTATACTTACATTCACGTACAGACTTATAACATGAGATATGAAAGTCCGCGATACATTTTTTCTATACATTAATCACCTAAATAAGCTGAATAAGCGAAAAAAGCTAAATATGCATTTGAATAATTCAAAAGTCGCGCGCGTCCCACCGGGTGACGTCACGCGCGAGTCGTGCTCAGATTGTTTTTTCCCTCAAAGCTTTGTGTCGACTCCGCCGCACATTAACGTGCTCAGCGTCCATGGATTGGTGTCACTGCTGAAGGCGCGGTCGCGCAACTTCGACCGTGCTCGGATCTCTCCGAAGATCATTGTTGTCACTGCCGAAGGCGCGGACGCGCAACTTCGACCGCGCTCGGATCTCTCCGAAGAATGTCCGAGCGTCGCTCGCTCATGTACAGGCCCTCCTATGATTGTGTGAACGGCGTGTAAGATCCTCGAGAGGGGGTAAATTTTACACGCGATCTGGCTGCACTGCCATACAGCATACCAGTACCTACAATACTGGTACCATACGATACGCCGGGGAGTGCCTTAGGGGTATCGTACGCCTGGCTACCTGGGTGTGACTTCCAAAAACTATTGTCAATTTTTAAATGTCATATGTTCATGTAATCTTATCATATCAATAATCACCCAACAAACTCAATATAGGGGAATTGTGCTAGGGATGACATACTCAGGTACGCTGATACAGTGCTTATATCTGTAAAACTATATGCACCACAAGTTCCGCGATGACGTTTACATGTCAGCTCACAGACGGCGACACCACTTAAAACTTTAGTGACAGCCCGCATGCGTTGTTTGGAGGTCGTGAGCATTGTTTTCGTCTCGTCACTCAAAAATATTTTTCCATTGAAAGGGTTTCGGCCGATGAATTTTTATCAGCCACGTTTTGTGTTGCATTGCCTAGTACGTTATGAACTGTGATTAATATAGGCTATAAATATCCAAGAATTTTTTAAATCATCGCAAAGTTTCAATCACAGGTGGCGGCAAATATTGTTGACTTCGTAGGGTAAGATGACATAGCACCCGTCGGCTTAAGACGGCATAGTGTCATATTGTCTTACATAACTGCCAATATACCCAATGCTCTTCTGGCTTCGATTTATTATATAACTCGTTGCAATAAAAGCACGCATCATCTGAGTCATCAATAATGACGACTTAGATCATGTAAGTGATGGTGCTACATTCTATGTGCTGGCGTTTCAGCAAGAAAGAAGGTATTCAAATGCGAACTATGCACTGAGAACTAATCTATGTCAACTTAGACTGACGTGTGTCATCTTACCCGCTTCGACATGATTGGTGTTTTTGTTATTTTATTTCCGTTTTGTTGATGCGTACCCTTTGATTTTTTTATCACCTTTGAATATACAAATATTTGCCTCCAAACAAAAAGTATGTGATCTTGAGCACAATTCCCCTACGAGGTTCGCTGAGGTGACTGATGAATTAAGGTGACTTTTTATTTTGTTTAAAAAATCTTTATTTATTCATCAATATCTATTTTGTCCCATTCAAAAGAATCCCTTCCAGATATAATGCACTTGGGCCAGTGCCTTTTCTAATCCTCGAAGCACTTCAGAAATGCGCTTTTTAGTATGACCTCAAGCTCTCCCAGGGATGCGGCCTTTATATCCTCAATCGTGGTGAATCTCCGTCCTTTCATGGGTCTTTACAGTGTTGGGAACAGAAAAAAGTCGCAGGAGGCGAAGTCCGATAAATACGGTGGCTGATTGCAGTGTTGTGTTTTGGCCAATACAATCATGAACAAGCAACAATGTCTGAGCAAGTGCATTATCGTTTTGGATCGCAGACAGTCCCCAAGCACAGACAAACACGTCTAACCTTTAAATCTATCAAAAACAAACTAAATATGCAAAATGGCTGATAACCAGTGCCGGCGCTAGGGCGGCGGGGGGGACGAGATACGGCGACGGCCCAGGACGACACATTCAGGGGGGCGCCAAGGTCTGGAGTTGGAGTCTCCTGCCTCCCGTGGTGCAAACCCTCAAAACTGTGCTCTACGCTCTGTGCATATGCATATTTTTTATTGAGATTTGTTTTAGATGGATTTTTTGAGGGTTTGTGGTCGAGGGGCGACTCTAAAGATATCGTTAGAGTCGCTCCTCGCCCACACTGCGCTTACGCTTACGATTGGTGCGATTAATATTTTTTAATATTTTAAAATTAATTAAAATTAAAATATTAATATTTTTTAATATTAAAATACTTTTAAAAATTTAAAAATAAAAAATGTAAAAAAAATATTTTAAAAAGAAGCTACAAAACTTTCTACGTCCGCGTCGTTAGCTCTGGGTAACGCTAAGGGAAAGATGAAATTCTTAATATAAGTTTACTTGGGATCAGCAAAAAACTAACACTTGATATTGCTTCCTTTAAGTGGGCGCCGAAATATTTTCGCCCAGGGTGTCAGTAACCCTTACGCCGGCACTGCTGATAACGTCAATATATGTTGGGGATACGTGTACCAACATAACAAAAAAGAAAACAGAAAACTGACCGTGCGTAGCCCGCGAAATTTGAAAAGTCACCTTAATTTTTTAACGTAATGTGTATATTGAGATTTCCAATGATTGCTGATTAATTCATTGTTAAAATATATCGTTCCTTATTTCATTCATAGTAGGCATATAATATTTCTATTTCCATAATATAGTATGCAGTGCTTTAGTTCCGTTAGTTTTGCAACCATTAACGTTTGCAGAAAGAATTTTCCCATTAACAACCGTACGAAATTCGTACGTTAACAACTACTAAATTCATTATTAAAAAATTCGAAAATAATTAAGACAATATTATTGTACCGAGAACGATCATTCTTCAAATTGCCACGAATTTTGGCAATGCTTTAATATCCATTCAATGATACCTCAAACGGAAAAATAGAGGCGAAAAAAACATTGTATGTTTACTGTACACATTCGTAGCTTCTATTCGATATACCAGCCCTGCCATAAAACTTCTATGGGAAAAAATTCGGGTCACCAGTGCATTATAATCCAAGAACGCACAGGAGTGGCTTGGTCCGAACGGACTTTTCTGCCCTCAGTCTCCTCTTCACGCTTTACAAATTTTCTGCAGAACGAATGGTACCGCCGAACAATATATATCTTGTATTATGCAAGCAGCTATGTTCTGTATGGATTATGACCTTTTCCCCCCAGCTTTTATTGCACTTTTTTTAACCGTTTCTTTATAACTCATACGGAAAAGGGGTTTCGACCTTTTCTTGCGGTACCTGGCGAAACATCCAGCTCCGCCACTCCAAATATTTTCCATTTGCTCCATCATAGCTACGCACGAAGTACAAATCAAATCCCGTAGCACAAATTTGTGTTTCCGAGGGTATAAAATCCGACACCTTCCAGTGCCTTTACTGAAATTGACGAAGTTATGATTTTCGTACTAATAAAACCTCGTTTTTATATATCAAGCTCTTTGTGTTTTTTTAACGAGATACTATTTTATTTTTTTTATTAACTGATTTTTTTTCACGTCATCTATAATCTTCAAAGCATGTTAAGTAATTTTTTCATTCATATCGGACGTGAGGTTTCGTCAGGATAGAATTATTCGTCATCAGGTAAAAGATTACCAGGAAATTCATTTCAGGAGATTTCAATTCTGGAAACTGAGAAAATTAAGTTCGTTGATAAGCAATTATTTTTCAGTTTCAGCTAATAATACGAAATCGAAATATCATTTAGATGATTGACCAGCATATTTATTTTCAGCTGACCAAATCAAATAATCCTAAAATAAATTTTATGATGATTTTTTACCTGAAAATGAATAATTCTGTTTAAATAAAATTCCATGCAGTTTATGTTTGTTTTTAGTTAAGCATCTAAATAATTTATCAGTGTGTGTTGATTATACGTAATTGAAAGATAATTTAGATGCTTAATAACATTCATTTTTTTGTTAATTTTCGCAAGAAAGTCTATAATTATATCGTCACTTTTCATCCACTATGAATGAAAATATTACATAACATGCTTTGAATATTGTAGATGACGTACAAAAAATCGATTCACGAAAAACAGAAAACGGTAATATGTTTAAAAAATTGTAAGAACATCAATCCCTAAAAACGACGTTTTTTTTTTACTAAAAAATGATAACTTCGTCAATTGTCTGTATTATCAATGAAAATTTTGAGATTAGACGCAATACTTCTAAGGATAAAATAGTAGTATCGAGCGACGACGAACGTCCCGTTCAACGCAGAGCGTTATCAGATCTTTGAAGCCAAAGATAGTACATAGAGTACAATTAGCTTACTCTGGAATATCAATTTTTGTATTTTTAAATCTATGGGAATAATTGATTTGAAAAATCATCAATAATTAAAATCGCCACCGAAACCATCTTTTTTAATCAGCTTTTTCTGTCCTCACTTTTACAACGAAAATGTCTCGCAGTGTAATTATTTAAATAATTACACACAAGTCATTAATTTTCAATTACCATTATTATTTATTATGAATCCATACAAACTTATTATTCATTTTCATGATTTTCTCATTATCATTATTTGTTATTGATTGCTTTCTCCCCGGTACACGCTGTTAGCACTTTCACCTGTGTCATTCCTTCATCCTCGTTTTAATATTTCCTTCACATTTTTCCCTGTTCCGCCATCTTTCTTTCCTGTTCCACCATTTGTCCAGTTCCTTCTTCCCTGTTCAGTACTCCACCGAAACCTAACCACTATTGCGGCCATAGTCGACTTACGCTACACCTTACCCCATTTGCCAAGGGTACGTGGGAAACTGTGGAAGACCCGTACCGGTATCTATATCTGATCCCTTGGATCTGAAGACTTTTTGTTAAAGTATGTACCTAAGGTCTGAGAAAAATCGATCTCCGGCTCACTGGTCTATGCGCCAGCGAGAGCACGGCTAAGCAGTCACCGATCCAAGTATCAGCCTCTCTCGATAATGCTTAAAACTTCGGTGATCGATCGCACCGCACTCCAACCGCCCAGCCATCAGCATCGGTCATAATTTTCTCAGTATTTTCTTTATCATATGCATTCATTATTTTCTCCAGTATCAACAAAATCCCATTTCTATGACTTATTTGCCTGAAAGAATGGAGAACACCCCGAATAACGAAAAGGAAAAAAGATGATTGGAAGTAACCGATAAGAAGTTGATATTAAAAAAATATATATATATCTGCGTTGACAAGCAAACACCATCTTGAAGCTTGGAAATGGGACAAACTTCGAGCCCCGAATATTGGATTTTTTTCATCGTCGAAAGCTTCATTGTCGTTGTCCCGTTGCGATCGTAGACGACGTCACTGGATGAGGGAGATGAGAGTTCGCTGGTTGGAGGAGGGTTGAAAATATTAAGGGTGTACCACGCCCATAAACTCGAATGGCCGCTGTGCCAAAAGGGGCCGTAGCCATGACAACCCAACCCCATTTCCTCACACCCCTGGTAATGCTGGGAAATGAGCATTGCGGGAGGTCGTTAAGGGTCGCAGCCCTCCCGATAGGAAATGGAAGGAAAAGATACGGGGTGGGGGATAGGTCGAGAGGTCAGAGTTATCAGCTATCTACCATCAACCTAAGAGAACCGGGGTAATAGGGATCAGCAAGAGGAGCCATTGCTTTAAGGGGTTACTGGATGAATATTTAAAAATCGAGCATTAGTTGTTGATATAATAATTATTATAACATGAATAATTGTATTCTAGAATTTATTACAAAATAATTTCATAGTTATCAACACACGAATTTAAGTCCTTACATACGCCCAGAATTAAAAAAAATCGATTTTTTTACAGATAACTATTCTTTATAGTTTTAGGCGTATTTCTGTGGAGGTTGATTGTTAAAATTTCCTATAGATCAAAAATTATTATAGAAAGTGTGACTGCCCAACGAAAGGGCCTGACCTGCGCCTAGAAAGTTTAAACGCGTTTTTCTCAAAACTACGTTTTCTGTCACGGTCTGCATAATAACTCATACAGTTTTTAATATTTTTCTAGCTTTTTTTAAATATTCGAAATTGTTTTCTCTGTAGTTCGTCGAGCCGGATTTTTGATATTGTGATTAGAACTTAATTAAAGTGTGTCATTTATGACACAAAATGCACACTTTTTTTAACTGCCATGAATTGCTACATTTTCGGAATTCAGAAATCCGGCTCGACAGACTATAACTACAATCTTATTTTACAAAAACTTTTTAACGTTCTGCAGATCTATCAACATTGGAAGAAGAAATGATGCCGACCGTGGAGCAACTGTTTTTCATGGTGCTTCGGGAAACAGATTTTTCATGTTGTAATTAAAAAAAGAAGAAATATTTTTTTTACCAAGTCTAAATATTAATAAACAATATGTGCAAATTATAAATATTAATTTCTATTTCTATCTCTTCTGAAAACAGTTTTTCTTTTAGCGCGTTTTAGGCAGTGCTGGGACGTATGTAAGGCCTCAACACGGTCACTTGTGGAAAAACTGGAGATATTAATGGGTGCAAAAGGATCAAAATAAATCCCTGTTTATTCTAAAAACATTATTTTATGAAGATTTAGGGTCTAGCGATTGATCTGGATAAATTTCTGATAAATAGACAATGAGCAGTGAATTTATAAAATAGCGAAACATTTATTTTAACGATAAATTGATCAGCCGTCATTGAAAACTCAATATACTCTACCGCTCAAAAGTTTCGATACACCAGTCGATATTTCTTGCCGCACTTAAAGTTGAATAACTCTGCCAAAAAAAAACGATATTCGGATATCCAAAGCGCCGTTTAAAAAGGGATATATCAGGCTTCAGTTAACACTGTTTAAATATTAAAAAAAAATTTGTTTCTACTCGCTACGGATGTTGGTACGTGATCGTTTTTAGGCCTTTTTTCGACCATCGCGAATCCGGCGCCAATTTTGACGAAATTTTTTTCTTTTTTTTTGCTCTGAAAAACTTGGAAGAGAATGGAGAAGCTCCAAATTGCTCTTTTAAAAAATTTTTTGCGAATTTTTTTCTCACATTTATTTCATTTTTTGCTAAAAACGACAAATTTTGCAAAATTCAAAATAACCCAAGAACGATAGGTTTTAAGAGAAAATATTAGGGATACAAAAAACTGCGTATTTTCATACTAAATCGCCTCGAATTTTTTCAGAATTTTTCTCTCACATTTTTTTTCGAAATTTACGAGCCAAATTTTTTTCTTCCAGGTCGCTAAAATGTTTCAAGGTTATGTAAGGTAGGTAGGTTTAAGGTAATGTTTTAATGTTTTAAGTGACTTAAAACATTTTATATGCCTGAAAGAAAAAAATTTGACAAGTAAATTTCGAAAAAAAAATGTCACAGAAAAATTCTGAAAAAATTACAGGCGATTTAGTATGAAAATACGCAGTTTTTTGTATCTTTAACATTTTCTCTTAACACTTATCGTTCTTCAGTTTGTTTGAATTTTTCAAAATGTATCGTTTATAGCAAAAAATGAAATAAATGTTTTAAAAAATCGCAAAAAAAAAAAGAAATATAGCTTCTGTATTCCCTTCCAAGTTTCTCAGAGCAAAAAAAAAGAAAAAAAATGCCTTAGATTTGGCGCCGGATTCGCGATGGTTGAAAAAAGGTCTAAAAACGGTCACGTACCAACGTCCGTAGCGGGTAGAAAAAAATGTTTAAAAAATATTTAAATAGTGTAAACTGAAGCCTGATATATCCTTTTTAAAACGCCGCTTTGGATATTCGAACATCTTTTTTTTGGCAGAGTTATCCAACTTTAAGTGCGGCAAGAAATATCGACTGTTTATTTGGATAATTATTGATCTGAACGTATTAATTAAACTTCAAAATTAATACGTTTTATTATTAGACCGTTAAAACCGACCTACGGTTATTGACAAAACCTCAGCCAAATACACGTCAATGTCGTCGAAGATTTATGTAGAAGATTTATTCAAGTGTACGAAACTTACCTCAAATTTGCTGTGCGACCATTGGTTGCTGAGATATTAATGGTCAAAGGCAAAATGATCCTTTTTCATTCAAAGTTCAATATCTTAGCGAAAAAGTGACGTATTGAGATGTACAAAAAAAGAAATTAAAGCTGGATGAACAAGGATTTCGAATCTTTCAGTAAATTTAATGAAAACATTTTTTCCAAGTCCGTAGACTAGAAACAAAAACCGAAAAAATTTGGAAAATTTTCTTTTCACTGTATTCTTCAGGATTGAGCGATACACGTGGTTTTCAAAATTTGTTGATCATGAAATCTCGAAACCAGTTACTTCAAGCTTTAAATTGCTTTTTTGTTTAGTCCCATACGACCATTTTTGACGAAGATGCAGCCATTTGAAAAACGGCTAAAATTTGGCATTTTATTTTATCCTTTAATTTTTTCCGTTAGTGTATTATCATCGTAAATCTCGAAATTGCGTTTTTTGTATTCCGTGAAAACGGAAGTGAAGTACGATTTTTTTAGTGACCCTTGTTACCCCTTTATTGCCGTAATCAGCCGTCGTCGTCGGCGATTTAATCCGAGCTGTTAAACGTGTTCCCATACCTTTTTTTCCTTTTCTTTATATCTCGCGATATGAGTGGGCGAACGGTCGCCAGGTCGATAGCAAGGTTTTTTTTTAGGCACTCCTGCTTCGCGCTCGACGATAAATTGCTACTCTTGGAGCTCGCGAATTTGCAATACCATTTGGGTTTTTATTAGATCGTATATCGAATGGACGATGACCCATGGCTACGTTTCTCTTTCGTTCTCTGTTCACCTAACTTTATACGTAGGTAGCGGTAATACGCTCGACTATGTAATACGATCCCGGAGATTTCTCAGCTCGTTTTCCTCGACATTTATATACGTGGCAGGATAATTGGTTTTCGATGTTTACTTTGCGACACTTGGAATCCAAAAACTCGACATATTTTGGTTTCCAATTGTTTTCAAAAAACATAAGAAATTCAAGAAAAACAATTCAAGAAAAAGAAAAATAAATAAACAACGATCGTAACAAAAGTAACCTTCTCACATGAACGAAAAAATTGTTAAATAGCCTTTGAACGTTATAAACGACGGACCAAAAATCGATTAACAAAACAATGAATGTTTATATATTTGTAAACAGTATAAAGGAAGCAATCTGTAAAAATGTATATGTAAAAAACTACATTTAAAAAAATTTTTTATTTGATGTACTGAAAAGTCAAAGATAATGTTGTTTTTTCGATTTTTATGGGACTATAAATAAAAGCTTGGGGTGCTCAAATATGAAAATGTTTAATCGATTTGACCAACTCATTCGTATAATTTGACCTAATAGTAATCAGAGACATTAGTATCAGACGGTTAGAGTTAATTACAGGACTTTTCATTTAAACAATATATTTTTATTTTACAGACAAGTAAAAATAGATGATGTGTGGAGATTTATTTAAATTAAAGACGGTAAGTCTGATCGTTAAGATTTACTTATAGCGACATATAGGATGTCTCGATTTAAAAAAATAGTTTCCATTTTTTTCGAACATGAAATAAAAGCTTGTTTAGATAAATATGATTTTTCAAATACATCTTTGTTTCTTTAAATTTATATTTTAATCAACAGCTTGTTTTTTAAATATCTTTTTCAAATAGATGTTTTTGTAAATCAACTTTTTTACATGACACGTTGAAAACTAGGGTTTCTTTAAGTTCAATCATTCACTGTCACGCCTTAGATGCATGTTTGCAAAATTTCAGAGCTTTACGTAGTCGTGAAGTGAGTGAAATATCGATTTATTCTTTTCGATTTCACAAAACGATAAATGAAGTAAAACCTTGTAAAAAGACACTCTTTTCTTGTAACATCATAGCTGTTTTGATTTCTTATATTATCAACGAAAATTTGGTGGTGATGCGAGAAAACCATTATCATTTGATCGGCCAATATCATGTATTTATCAGAATGGAATTCATCAGTCATTTTATCAGAATGAATCCAAAAATATTCCTGATCTACGGGAACAATTCATTTCAAACTGGTTTTAAATTGAGCACAATAAACACTGTACTGCAATGTTATTTTATTGCTTCTAGAATTCGATTAGCAACAAAAATGTTTACGAGTTTTTCAATTTTCTCATCAAATGGACATCCATCACAACGATCCGTAAATTCTTGAGGAATCACGTGGATATATTCGCGGCAACAGTGCATTGCCACATAGCCGATCGATTTCAAATACAGCGAAGGTTTTTCCCAAACCCTTTATGATCACGAATATAATATTGTATATTGAGAAGAATAATAGTGAATAACATTACGAGAGATTTTCTCTGGAAATACAAAGTGTGCATTTTCGGAGACACAACGTGCACTTGTCATATCGAAATGCGCAATAACTACTCCAAGCGATGCTCAATTCACCCAAACTTTGCAATGTAAGTATGCTACGAAAAAAGTGAAACCTACCTCATGCTTGAGTTAATTATTAACCTACATCTTTGAATAGCTTATTATCAGCTTTAGCTTTCAAAAAATCGAAAATACAGTCCTTTTTGTCTCTCAATGAGTCTACACACAGTTCAAAAGTTGCAAAAGCCAAGCATTCGAAACCTGTGTTTAAAAAAGATATTTCATAACACCGTAAAACTGGATAAACGTGGTCGAAATTTCGCCTGTTTCTCGAAAAATCCAGTGTATGGAGGCGCCATCAACAATCGTTTTGAAAAAACGCATAAAAAACATTGCAGAACGTTTTAAAACTGTAAGTGCAGTTCCTCCGAATCCATCCCCCTATCGTACCCTTCCTAATCAATATCCACCCTTGAAGCTTTTACCATGTGCCACAAAATTCTGTTGTGCCGTTTTCATTATCTGCATTCGAAGAGCCTTCACCCATTTGATTTACAATCGCCACAAGGCGTGCCATATATATATCTAACAATAAAGCTGAACCAGGAGAGATTCTTTGGTCCCTCGCTGCGTCATTCCTTTGGCTATCTCCTCTTGGGCCTTCCGTACGTGACGTGGATGTGTATACGCGTAAAACAGGCCGTGGGGCTCGTGTGAGGAACCTGGTAAAAGATTTTATGGTACCAGGCTGGTCGGTAGGGAAGCTGGGAGCAAAACGAAAAATACCGAGTACCGAGGGACGAAGGAGGCAGGATGGATCGTAAAAGATCATTTTATAGGACGCCAAGGGAGTTGGATTACGACTTTGGGGCCAATGCAACGAGATTGCCATGGGGTGAAACGCTACCGAGCTCGATCGTCGATCCCCCTCCCAAACACGAACCAATCCTCGTCTACCGGAGCTATACGTAAGCATACGTGCACACGCGCTACCATTCTCTTTCGCTCTCGTCTTTCTCCTCTCTTTTCAGGACTGCGAAAACACCCTGGAGAAGCTTTTCTCTCGAGTAGAAAAAAGAAATGGCGCGCACACGAGGATATTGCACATTCCGCCATCGTCGTGTGCGCTATCGCGTATATCCCTCTCGTCAAATATTAACCGCCCTACGGCCGAATTGATATCGTTAAACGGATCGTCAAAACTTTTCAGGGTTTCCATACCCTAGCCTTCTACCGATTGACACTGGCTTCTTTCGATTCACCTCAGCACTGTTGGAGATATCGACGCTCGGAAAAATGTACATTTGACATCGAAACTATCGTGCATGCACACTCAATTAATACCTTATTTTATGTGGTACAAAATATCCCAAGGAACGTGATTGTATTAAATCTACCTGAAAGTTCTGTCCGTTTCTATGACAACAATATTCGACACGTAAGCAGATGTGGCGATGTGTTATTTGGCGCATGTTCGGCTCTCTACCTTTATCGCTTGATGTATATATACTGACGTAGCTAATTAAATAAGACAAAGTTAATTAAAAATAAAATATGAAATCATCATACTGCACCATGATAATGCTAGGCTACATGCTGCTTTGGGAACTCTTCGAAAAATTGCAGAACTTGGCTGAGAAATTCTGTCGCATCCACTATATTCCCCGGACTTAGCACCCTCCGACTATCCCTTGTTTTTGTCGTTACACAAGTTTTTGAAAGGCAAGAAATTAAAAAATGCAGAAGCTAAAAAGCAAGCACTGGTTCAATTTTTTGTATTGAAAGATGGAACATTTAAAAAAAATAGGATATGAACATTGCCATCACACTGGAAAGATGTAATTAAAGATCATGGCAATTATATTACATAATAAAGTTTATTAACGGTAAGAAAAATTTATATTTTGTTTGATTCTAAAAATGGACACAACTTTCTGGTAGACCTGATACAACGGAAGTGAAGACTTCCGTCATTCGATGCGTGACTTAAATGTATTGTTTTCAGGAAAAGGAAGTCTTTCAAAAAACAATCAGTAAGGATATTTTCGGAAAAAATGATTGCTGTGGAGGTAACGTATGGATATTGTGGTAGCAATGCGTGTTGTTCGAAGCAAATACATTTCATGTAAAAGCAATGCATTTTTCGCCGATGAAATGAATTTTTTGTAAATAACTACATTTTTCGTGTGCTTTCCGTACTTCTAAGTGAAACATAGAAGGAATGTATTCGAAATATAGAAATTGTAGAAATATATTATATTATATAGAAAGAAAGAAATACATAAAAAAATGTTTTCTGACAAAACCATTTCTACGCTAAATGATTCATTTCGGTTACAAAAAATTCATTGATTTACTACGAGCATGTATTTATTTTGAACAACCTCTATTTTTTCCCAACATATTTATATTATTTTCCAAAAACAAACAAACATAATTGTCCAAAAACAATTTTCTTTTAACTGCACGAGAAGATCCCGTGTAAAAATATCTAGCCTCCTCTGAATACTTGCAGGAACTATTTCCTTTGTAATGCACAGTGTTCGTTGAATTTTCGGGACTCTACATATTTGTCGAGTTCATTGCCACGGAGAGGCCTCCATTTGATCTGGTGTAACCTCCATTAATCCTTCTAAACTTTCTTCCGCCCGCAAGTACCGATGGAACATGCAGAACACAGGCCTCTTTACCCTACTTTTGATCTCAATTCTGTTGCTTCGACCGCAGCTAAACTGCTTTGAGCTCGAATTCGTTATCTACTCCATCAACACTTCATTCTGACCTGATCGGTAACCCGTTCGATGCGGAAATAAATACGTTTTTGCTGATTGTTGTCGAATAATGGCATAAACAGATATGCATTGTCAATTGTTTTGCCACGTGGCAGATGATGAATAAATACTACACGCAAAGTAAAAATATATCATCACTTTATTATATTTATAATCATTTTATAGGTGACTAGCCAACCACGGCCACTTCGCTGGGCGTAAATTTACATAAATAGAATTTTGTTTAAATTCGTCAAGTAAGAAATATTATTTTCAAATCTTAACTACAATAAACGTAATAAAACATTAAATTAATAATAACTCTTTAAATGAAACTATCGCAATTCACATTAATTTTGTTCATCGATTCCATTTTCTTCCTTTCTTTTCTCTAGCGGGTGAAGCGGGTGAAGGCGGTGAGTCAACCACAGCCATAAAGGTATTGGTCAATATAATATCTTCTTTGTGATTAATGAAAAAACAAATAGGACTCATCTGAATGTCGTTAACTTATTAGTAAGTTATTGTTTTATAAAACAATAGCATATCGATAGCAAAACTATAATTGACAACTAGGAAAAAATAAATATATTTATCCGATCGCTGCACAAATGTACACAATCACCTGACAGGCCCATCTGAAGATTACCTTAAAATTTCATCGAAATCGGCCCAGCCGGGTCGGAACTATACGGAACATACATACACACGTTGTCGTTTATAGATATAAATACATTCTTGGAAAAACAACACAATTCCGAATACCGGGACAAAACAGTAATTGCTGTTCAAAAACTGGTAACATTTGCTATTATTCAACATTTATATATATCTATATATATATATATATATATATATATATTTGCATTGCAAATTGCATATATTTATGCATGTATAGCTAAACATGCATAAATTTGTAGGTATACATAATGAAGAACAATAGGCACGGGACCGTTAGAACTGCTACCTCGAGCGTCCCAACTACTTTTCTTCCACGAAATGTAATACAAATCCTAGATTGTTATACCTCGTTAGATAGCTGATGAAACGTAGATATTTTAAAACACATCTGCCGAGCAAGTGCCATAATATTTTTTTCTAGATATCCCTTAGAGAAAAATAAACTTTCTCATATTTTTTTTCATTTCTTAACTTTCAATTGTCCACTACGACCTATTCAATTAACTTATGCACTATTTTAATGATTGACGTCCTAAAGCATTTTATTACACATGTAAAACTGCAATAATAATAATAATAATAAGACACACAAAATAAACAAAATTAAATTTAGGAGCCTAAACATCGGCAATTTTCCATAAAATAATTAAAAGTCGAATATCTCGAAAAGGGTTAAGTTTAGGGTAGGGTGGTACAAAGTGAAATAAGTCAGAAATAATGGGTACTCCACGCCCTTAACGGATGTAACACGACTTTTCCTGTAACCCTGTATATATACATATATACTATATGTATATATATTGTTTGCTTCCTCACTGCTACGCGCTGTTGGCGCTGATACTTGTCCCCTTCCTTTCCCCCCTATTTACATTGCCTTCACATTTCTTCCCTATTCCGCCATCTTTCTGCTCCGTCCCACCATATCCTTCCTTCCCTGTTCAATAACTCACCGAAACCTAATTTTTTTTCTGAAAATATATTTTATTTAAGAATTTCCAGAAAATCCAGGTGAATTTGCAGAAAGTGTTGGAATTGGCGGAAATTATTTCACAGATGCTTCATTCAAATTATAACGATAAGCCGAAACGTAATCTTTAGCGAACTCAAACATTTTTGGGGAAAACTCAAATCTGAGCGAGTACCCTCAACTTTACGTGTGGTCCAGACCTGACTATGTTAAGATTTTTCTGACGGGGCCATTTCATCGTACAGACCTGGAATATCTCAATATGATTAGCAGAGGGTAAACGTTGGATAATGCGAACCACCGCCCAATCAACGGCCGAATAAACTAGGTTTTTCTGCATGCGCATCGATATAGACATAACGATCTCATCATTTGATACCCCTTAACAACATTCAAGCCACGCCTCTCAGCTCGAATCCATTCTTTTACCACTGCCCCCCTCTCCGGAAGTGGTAGAGAATCGAGGTTTCACTGCATACCTGTATCGTTCACTACGTCTGATCGATATCCCCACTTCTTGAGCTTCTCTTGTCACTAGAGTAGCGTATGTGCCCGTATATCTATATCGCTCGCCATATTTAATCCGTTTTCACGCTCGGTAATCTCAAACGCACGATATTTATTAAAAAAATAAAATTACTTTGCCAATTTCGCGGACTACGTACATTCGATTTTCGATTTTTTTAATGATGATACACGCGTTCCCAATATATGTTGACATTATCAGCCATTTTGCATATTTAATTTTCTTTTTGATAGATATAAAGGTGAGACATGTTTCGGCGTGCTTGGCGATTTTCTGCTACGGAAAACGACAATGCACCTGCCCACACATCGTTGCTAGTTCGTGATTGTTTTCGCCAAAACACAACACCGTAATCATGCCTGTAGAATACACGCTTCAAGTTAATGGAAACCTCAATAATTTCAATTAAGCCGGTCATTTTACAAAAAAAACATAAAATCCCTATTTTTTCGGATCTTTTAAAACGATGTAGCGTATGAAAGAATTTTTTTTTTGACAAATGAATACTTCAGCTTTGCAGAGAATTTATTCACGTGTCCGAAACCCACCCTAAATTTTCTGTGTGACCATTGGTTGCTGAGGTATTAATGGTCAAAGACAAAAGGATCCTTTTTCATTCAAAGTTCAATATCTCAGCGAAAAATGGACGTATTGAGATGTACATAAAATAAAGTTAAAAAACTAAAACCCGACTACTACAAAAAGTGATCTAAAAAGTACGAAACAAGAAAATATTTCACACAGAAATCAAGACATGGGTACAAAATGGTCAAGGTAAACCGTGGTTGCATGCCTGAATACCATGTGGGTGCGGTGAACATGAATTATTATAATGACATGCAACCACGACTGACCTTGACCATTTTGTACCTATGTCTTGATTTCTGTGTGAAATATTTTCTTGTTTCGTACTTTTTAGATCACTTTTTATAGTAGTCGGGTTTTAGTTTTTTAGCTTTATTTTATTTTAACTGTTTTGGTGTTTAAATATACTGTTCCGCCGTCAGAAATTAAGAAGATCTGGAAATATTTCTTAATCTGTCTAATTCTGCAAGCGATCTATTGTCATGGGGATTTTTAAGTAATTTTTTATTAAATTTTTTAAGCATTGGTGGCAAGTTACAACTAAGTGTTATATATATTTGAAAAGTACTAGTAAACCCCTTTCTAATGATACCAAACACGATATGCTTA
>JAPYZJ010007247.1:0-10273 GCA_030522765.1 Ophioninae sp. B BG-2022a
TATATTATATTATATTATATTATATTATATTATATTATATTATATTATATTATATTATATTATATTATATTATATTATATTATATTACATTATATTATTTGATACCAATAGTAAGCCATTTTCAAATGAAATTTTACTCAAATCGCTTATTTATGGATTCAGTCGTCGAATACGAAATTGTTTTCGGACCGGATGCTGGAATACATAACTGGATATTCGGGGGTACTGGGGTTCCGGGTGTGATGATCATGAACGTACGGGAAAGAGATGCAGTGCGTTTAGCGACCTACAAAATAGATCATCGATGCATCGAATCGCAGCGAGTTGTCGTTGAGATGCACTTTAACAAGGAGGGGGCGGGGTACGGGTGCGGAGGTGAGGAGTTGGCATTGCGTCATGTCGCACGGTACATATACGCCCACGACGAGGCTTTTCTCATGGCGCCTTATATCGGAGCTGTGCAATCATCTCCTCGCCCCCCCCCCCTCCCCCTCCTCCGCTGCAATGTTAACGTTCTCTCTCTTTCTCTCTCTCTCTTTCTCTTTTTATGCATACTGAGTTGGAGCAAAAGAGAATATATAATTGTATATAGACATAGCTCGGATCGAGCTCAGCGGAGGAGCGTGATACAAATGGGCGTCCGCGTATGCCTCAACGAGAAACGCCGTGGGAAAGGTAATCGGTCAAAGGAAATGCGAGGGGAACCAGGAGCCGAACCGTAGGGAACGAGTGCGAAAAAGAAACAACCGTGACGGCAATATTAGCACGCGTAGCCTAATATCGGCAATCACGATGTTAATAACGGTTTCATTCTTATTTATGCTTTTCTACCAAACACGTCATTGACATGGTTTTCTTGAAATTTATTCTTTTTTGCAGAAAGCGTCATCGACACCTTTTTTTTTAATTTATTCTTGTTTTCGAAAAAAACGTCATCTGCGTCGTTTTATTTATTTACATTTTTTGGAAAAACGTCATCAACTTCGTTTTTTTTTTCATTCAGTCTTTTTCGCGAAAAACGTCATCAACAACGTTTTTTTTGTTTATTACTTTTTGTAAAAAACGTCATCAATATTGTTATTTCTATTTATTATTTTTCTCCAAATAAGTCATGAACATATTTTTTTGTATTCGTTCTTTTTTGCAAATAACTTCATCGCTGTTTTTTTTATTTATATTTTTTTCCGAAATGGGTCATCAGCATCGTTTCTGTTTTATGTATTTTTTTTTATCAATACGTCATCAACATTATTTTTCTCATTTATATATTTTGCAAAAAAAGTAAGTAAAAAAAAGTAAAGACAAGCAAAAAATGTTGAAGAAAAAACATCAATCAAAGGATGCATCCTGGTCGTGAAGAGTCGAATACGTGTGGGGAATACACTTCCGGTTCGAAAAATTATAAGTTGATTGTTTTTTATTGTATTGTTTTTAACATTTATTCAATTATAGCGTTTTATATAAGTCGTCGATAAAATGCTGCACAGAACGAAATCAATGCTGTTTGCGATCGAGGACAACGAGTAGCGCGATCGAGTTTCGATTCTTTGTTGACCGTTCTCCTATATTCGTTTTTCTTTTCCGCTTGGACTTTTCAGATGGTGATAAAAATTGCGAGAGAATACTAAGATTTTCCGAGGGAGCATTGTAGGATCGTGTTGGGAACAAAATAGTTTGTCTTCAAGATTTTTTTATGTCGGCTGACATTATTTTTGAAGTTTTTCTTTCACTTTTTCGACCGATATTTTATTACCTCCAGAATATTTTTCACAAGTGCACAGTTATTCCAATCTTGTATTATTAAGCGCATTGTTTTTATTTGAATTAAATTATTTCAAGTGAAACTATTTAAGGCAGAATCCTGAATTAGCCGGTTCGAAAAATCGATATTTCGAGGAATTTTTTTCCGGTAAAAAAAGCAAGTTTTGCAAAATTTTCAGATTATTTTATAATATGTCTAAACATAAGAAAACAATTTTTTTTAAAGAATAATATCAACAGGAAACCGATTTTTATGCACATTCGTGCCATTGCTGTTTCCATGCGGCGTGACAAATAGAGCTCGTAATTTTCATCTGAAACAAAAAACCTAAAAACCATTTCAATTGTTATCTATTTTTCTTCTATATGAACTAAATAAACTAAAAAATTTTTTGAAATTCGAATGTTTTCTCGTGTGTTTGAAGTAGAAAATGTTCTTTTTGTGAAAAAAAAAAATTTTTCAACTTGCTAAAAAAATTGTTAAGAATTTTTTTTTCGACAATGTTTTCAATTCAAATAGAAAAGAAAACGATACTGAAGCGAACAAGCTTTGATTTGTTTCGATTGGACTTCAAGTTTTTTTGTAATCAGGTAGACCAAATTAGAAAAATCGTTAAAACGAAAACTCGAGAAAACGGGCTTTAAAGTTTTTTACCTGGCCGTATACCTGCTCGACACTCCACTACTCTTAGTGCTGTATCTTTGGAAATATTTCGAATTGAGCTATAAAACTTTGTCTAGCAATTCTCAGATACATCAGGAATAGATTTAAACAATAAAAAAAAAATCGATTTTTTGGTCCTTCTAATTCAGGATTCAGCCTTAACAATACTTTCAACCATCATTCATTGACATTTGTTTAAGCCCAGTATCTAACATACTTTCCACGAGTTTCAACCGCTTTGCGCTATTTTTAACGTGATAAGCGGCGGACAGAAACGTAAAGAGAACGACATTAAGAGAGAGAGAAATAACGAAATAAAGACTGACAGAGTGGGAGAGAGATAAAAAGACAGAGAGAAAGAGAGAGAGAGAGAACGGCACAAAGAGAGAGCGAGAGGGAAAGAGAACAAAATAAAGAAATAGAGAGAGAGAGAGAGAGAGAGAGAGAGAGAGAGAGAGAGAGAGAACGAAAGAGGGGGTTGGGAGAGAGAGAGGGCAACATCGATTCGCCGAGAGAAGGCAGGCGATCAAGATTCAGACACGGTACAACGGACCCCGGAACCTTTGGCCACTTTTACCCACGTCCCGTTATAAAAGTGCACTTACCTTAGCCCGTGTGGTGCCCGCGCGCGCGGTTAAGTAATTTCTCAAGTGGCGAGACAAGCCGCGCGAGAGGGAATTGTGTGTGTTGTATGTACTCGGCCTTGAGAACGATTCCGAGTCGGTTTCGCGTTGTGCGACTGCCCTGTGCATTGCCTACTTCGCCCTCGGATGTCTGAATGCGGGAAAATTAATGCGAGAGTTCTGCAAGAGTAACGTCAGCGCCGACGAAACATTTGGATAACCGTCCGATTGTGTTTACCTAATTTCACGCTCATTTTCTCACTTTTATTTTAGTCAACTTTGTTTCTATTTTTTTTTTTTCATTAGTTTATGTTCTTTTTCATCAGATTCTCACCTTTTTGAACATTTATTATTTAAGACAAAAGAAGACATCATATTTGTTTATCTATGTCAATTATTTTCTTGCTCCATATTTTATTTTATTATTACCACGATTGTACGAAGAAAAAAGCAATCCTTTTACTCTGTGTTTTTTTAAATTATTTTTTTAGTTGGTTTACTTATTTCGTCGTTACACTTCACATAGTAATAATAATAATAATAATAATAATAATAATAATAATAATAATAATAACAACAAGAATATAGAATTTAAGAACTAAATAACTAATAAAATTCAAAGAAAAAAAATTAATGAAGAGATTTAATGTATACTGTAATTATAACAATAATCGTAGTATAATCATAGTAATTACTAAATATACTTTTTCGCTATATTCACTATTATTATTATCAGAAATAAATTATTAATGAAGTTACTAACAACGAAATTAAAAATTGAGTAATAAATAAGAATACATTTTTTTTTCAAATAAATAAATTTAACATAGAATGTTAATTGTTATCATAGTTGACAATAATAATAAATTGAAATTGAGTAAATACTCCTGTTCGAAAAACTACCTCTTTAACCTCGGAATATTTTTATTATTTTGTTTATATTTATTTAAAATATTTCTACGTTTCGTTTCACACGATACACCCGGTACATGTAATTCATCAGTTTTTCATGGTATGTTTAATTTTGTTAACATTGCTCCTCAGTTATACTCAAAAAATGTCTCATACGAATTCGAAAGCGAGATAAAAAGCATCTCCGAGTTTCACGCGGACGTCATATTGTCTATCATTCGATGCGCGAGATCCGGGATAAGCTTTCAACTCGTGAATCATTGCCCCGCTTCAAGATAATGAGAGTTCCCTCCTTGAACATTACTTTCCCTCTTTGTCTCTTTGTCTCTCTTTCTCCATACTATTGCTCGTACGTATGGAAGGAGCTCGTTTTAAAATTGACCGCTTTGAGATCGAGGTTCAATTAAATAATTGCACGATGGGAAGATTTGAAGCACTTAACGCCCTGGAAAATTACACATTTTCCAGTTCGTCTCTGTCTCTCTCTGTCTCTCTCTTGTTATCTGTCTTTCACCCACTTATGCTCATAGAGAAAATACGTGTGAGAAATGTCAATTTTTTATTTACTAATTTTTTAATTATTTTATTTTTCATTCGTTTTATCCTTCAACTTTAAATTTCCGAGTGCATTACTCCAATGGAACTCTCCCACGGTGCTCGCGCTCGTAATTAATTTTATGCAATTTTTATATACACGATTTTGAAGCATTGGGAATGGATGTGCACGAAATATCTTTTTCTCACTCCCCTCCCCCTTATTCTTCACGTATGACGATTTATACTGTTACTTTTTTTCTGATCCTCTCTCACTCTCTCTATGAATGTACATATTATGTTAATGTGTATGTATGTATTATTGTTTCAGTATAGTTTATTCTTTTTGTGTTATTTCATTATTATCGTTGCGTTGTTTCTTTTATTCTTTAGTTTCTATATTTTTGTATAATTTGTTAATTTATTATTGTTATAATGTTGCCCGATAGTGTTACGGGCATGATAAACTCTGTCATCATTATCATCGTCATCTGTCTCTCTCTCTCTCTCTTTGTCTCTCTTTACTTTTTAGTTTTTAGATGTTAAATGATTTGTAAAGTTATTCTTAAGTTTAGTTAACTTATGAATTCTTCTATTTTTAGTCAAGTCTTGTGGTGAGATTGTGTATTTTTCGAATATTTTTGCGTTTTTTGGTTATTTTAGTTAAAATTGCATTTTTTCGTATTTTCGTTATATTATTATTTAGTTATTATTTTCTTATACTTTATCTTTATTTTCTAAACATTTTAGTTTAATCTTAAATTGCTTGACATTTTTTTACTAAGGCATAATAAAATCTATCTTCATCATCATCCCTCTCTCCCTTTTATTTTTCACGTGTATAAATTTATACTTCGCCGTATTGTTTTTCCTTTATAAACTTCAATTTGGACTTAATTTTTTAAACGCACATTTATTTTCATTCAGCTTGATTGGAAAAATAATTGAAGTGTCGGAGGAGAGGGGCTGGCTTGACAGACAATGCATTGAGTTCTATGTGTTATTCCAGCATTAATACCGTTCGCTGATAACGTTGAAAATACACGAGTCGAGAGAAATCCTGTGATATAAAATATCATTCGTCTCTCGAATATGAAATAATAAAGATGGGACGAACTTCCTCGAGGGATTTACGTTTTGGTGTGACAGCGCGACCAGTTTCACATTGAATTCGCAAATCTCTCGCGTCCGAACAAATTTCCACAGATGAACAGAACGCCAAATCTACAGCAATTGAATTTCCGAAAATCTGAAATTATAATCAATAGAATCTGCAAAATGTGACAAACTCATTCATTTATGGGAGCTGAACGAAATCCGTTTTTTTTAAACTGATACGAACATTTTGCAATAATTTCTTCAAAATAAATACAAAAGCTTTTACCTCACCCTTTCCCCTTTTTCTTCTTCTCTTTAAAAAACTAGAGGGATTGAATAACTTGAATCCCTTTAATTTTTGAACGATCTGAAAGATTATGTTTTTTTCGATTGATTGTGTACGAAATTTATGATATTAAAAATATATAAATTATTAAAATATATAAACTGTAAAAGTGAATTTGTCGAAAAATTATTTTTTAAATCTTTGTCTCGTCTCACCTTCGTCCCATTTTGCGAAAGAAAAATTATTACCTATTCTTTCAACTGTCTGAAGTGAATCGTTAAAAATTATAAAAAAGAAACAAAACAATTTAATGACGAAAACAAAACACTAATTACTTTCTCCGTTGCTTGCACGTTAATTTTTTTACGATTTTTCTCCCACCATTTTAATAGAATTGTTTGCATGTATACACAAGAATTTATGGATATATTACGGACGAAGGAATAATTATCCGTAGTTACAACTAATAACTCTATGTATACGTCGTTGCAGCCTCGGATGGAGCCAACCGAGGAAGATAAAAAGGTAGCGAAACTGTACGAATTATCGAAAGATACATTAAATTATACATTGAATTACTTAATTATAAAATAGTATGAAGTTATTACTTTTTTGCTCAAAAATATATTGCGAAAGAACCTAGAAGCATGTAAAAAAATATTTTCTTCAAAAAAGGGACCATTAGTCATTGTTTGATATTTTTCGAAGGTTTCGGTAGTGTCACGAATTATTTAGAATTATAATTTTTTTTTCAATTACTAATTTCATAGCTAACTCTTTTATTTTCAATTTAGAATAAGGATTTTGTAAAAGTTTCGAAAATTGGCGGAATTATGACGATTTTTGTGAAAGCTCGGCTTACCCATGACCTTCGATCGATTCGCCCAAAATTCGAATAGCATATAATCGATAATCTTTCTTTGATCTTACACATCATATTTTTCATACCTTTATCCACGTGAAAAAAAATACCGCAGTAATTATTTTTGTCGAAAATCGACCGTTTATCAGCAACTCGAAATTTTCGTAATTTAAAAAATTTATAAGAGTTTCAAAAACGTTCAGTTTACGTAAAATTTTTACCAACAATATGAGAATGCACTTTTGTTATTTTTAACTCAACACGAGAAGGTTCAGCAGAAGAACCAATTATCTTGACTCGTAGTGAAAAGTTCCAAGACATCAAACCAACACGTTTTGTTATTAAATCAAATTTGCCAATTCAGGGAAAATGGCAAATTTCCCTCAGAATGGAGGGAAATTTTATAATTTTCATCTCATATTTTGAATTCCTTCTAATTTCTTCAATTTTCTAAAAAGTACCATTGTTTTTAAAAACATCGCGAATCTCTTAAATTTGTCAACAATTCAAAACTGTTTTCGACATTTCATAACTACCTGATTTTTTCATACCTTTATCCAATTATTAATGAAAAATCGTACGACTTTTTCTTTATCTTCGAAAATCATCAATTTTTCTCCCCATCTCGTAGCTTACGTCCATTAAAAGACCAAAATGACTTTTTTTGCAACAAAATCGTTTCTCAAAAAAAAATATTAAAAAAAAAAACGTTGCAAAACGCCAACATCATTTCTTCGATTTGTTTCACGAGAAATAGGACAGTGATTTTTGTCGTCGATCGCCGTAGCCCACAAATGTAACAGAACCTAAGAAAAAGTGGAGGGAAAAAAAAGAAAAAAAAATGGTTGACGCAATAATATCTGGAGCGACGAAAACCCCACACGCAAATAATTCGTACCGTTCTAGCTACCTTTTTCGTGATAGTTGCACACACGGGTACCACACGTGAATTCAGCCATATTGGTATTAATAAATTTCAATTCACACTGCACCAAAACGCGAGAAGGGGCTTTCTCTTCTCACCTGCCTAGTATTATTTTACCTCGACGTCAAACGCGCCTCGTCGTATCCTCGTCGTCGTCATTCACATCCGCGATCTCGATCTCGCGGTCTCTCCCTCGCGATACGACTATTTTTTTTTTTTCGTTTCCTTTTTTTATTGCGTTTTTGCTTTTTTCCACCAAGAGAGAGAAAGAGGGGAGAGTGAGAGAGAAATTGTGGGAGCGCTTTATTGTTGTCTATATATCTATAGAAGCACCCTGGAGAAGGGGTTTAGAAACAGAACGGGGAAGTAGGGGGGGGGGGTGTTTGCAATCGTGGGATTTTGCTCTCAAAGTTGTGCAAAAGTGGCTGAGTTACGCCCAACGTTAGACGTTTCTCCGTAGCTACATAAATACCCGAGAAAGGTAATTTCGAAGACTGTGGATTTCGAGGACGGTCCTCAGGCTTGTCCATTAGTCTCGGTACTCAATATCACGTTTGATCTACCTCGAAACGAACCTTGGATCAAATCGATGGCATTTGTTGTAAAAGTCATTTCGGAGACTGTCCTCGAAACAGCCGGATGTCCCGGAAGACAACGTTTCGTTGAACCACCGGCTTGCCATAAATTATTCGAGTTTACGAGAGTGGCATCGACGGTCGAATGCACAGCTGTGGACCCGATCGGCCAGCTGGCATTGGATCTCGTACGATCGTATCGGTATTGTTGAAGGCGAAAGTTCGATTGTTTTCTTTTAATGTGGGAACATCTATATATCTCACATCGGACAATTCGCGTATGCGAAACGTCGATCTTCAATTTCTCTTTGCTAATACCTATACATTCTCAAGTCTCTCTCTCTCTCGGTTTCTCTCGGTACATGAAAAAGAAAAATATATCTATATGTATTCAATTGTTCAAATAAATAAATAAATAAATGAATATATATATATACACTACCGCTCAAACGTTTGGATACACCAGTCGATATTTTTTCCCGCACTTAAAGTTTGATAACTCTGCAAAAAAAAAGATATTCGAAAATCCAAAGCGGCATTTTAAAGAAGAGTTAACTGTACATTAATATTTTTTTCAATTTTTTTCCTACCCGGTACGGATTTTGGTACGTGGCCTGATATAGGCCTTTTTTCGACCCTCGAAAATCCGGCGCCGGTTCTACGAAAATTTTTTTATTTTTTTTTTACTGAGTAAAACTTGAAAGGGCACACAGAAGCTCCATATTGCTTTTTTAAAAAATTTTTTGCGATTTTTTTTGGGGAGTTATTTCATTTTTCTGCTACAAACGACAAATTTTGCAAAATTCAAAATAACCCAAGAACGATAAGTTTTAAGAGAAATTATTAAGGATACAAAAAACTGCATATTTTCGTAGTAAATCGCCTGGAATTTTTTTAGAATTTTTCTCTGACATTTATTTTTTTTGCAAGTTTTTTTTTCGAAATTTTCGAGTCAAATTTTTTTCTTCCAGGCCTATAAAATTTTTATCGAAAAAATATCGACTGGTGTATCCAAACTTTTGAACGGTAGTGTATATATATATAGATATATTTGTGCATTTACATTGTAATGAGACGAGGAAACAATTTCAAGGGCAACTCATCAATTATTGTTAATTGCCAACGAGAGCTCCGACTACTTGTGGTCCAAAAGGGAATGCGGGTGAATGCCGGACGGTTATAATTGGAGTGAAATTTTTATTCATCAGCCTGATACCCACAAACGCACACCTGAAAGGCTACGGATACGTAAAATCCTGAGGTGACGTGTCCCGAGGACTGGAACGACTGTGACGTGACCTATCTCTCGATGCAGTTGAAGGAAAAGCGAAAAAAAGGAAAAAGGTCTCCGAGAGAGGCATTAGGGTAACGAGGACGGAGAACGGTGGACGCAAGCGAACCATTTTCTGTATTCGGAACGGATGATTGTCTGTATACAGGATAGCCTGAAAAATGTCGTCCAAACAGGAAATCCTGATAACCTCCCACTTGTCCAAATTATCTCAAATATATTCCACGATGTATATTATTTTTTTAAAGTTTGATAGCTCTGCCAAAAAAAAAGATATTCGAAAATCCAAAGCGGCATTTTAAAGAAGATATATCAGGCTTCAGTTTACTGTATTTTAATTTTTTTTTTCAACCCTTGCAAATGCGGCGCCGGTTCTAAGAAATTTTTTAAATTTTTTACTTAGAAAAACTTTAAAGGGCATACAGCAGCTCTATATTGCTTTTTTAAAAAATTTTTTGCGATTTCTTTTTGGGGAGTTATTTCATTTTTTGCCAAAAACGACAAGTTTTGCAAAATTCAAAATAACCCGAGAACGATAGGTTTCAAGCGAAAATGTTATGAATACAAAAAACTACGTATTTCAATAATAAATCGCCTGGAATTTATTCAGAATTTTTTCCTGACATTAATTTTTTTCTCGGGCATTTTTTCGAAATTTACGAGTCAAATTTTTTTCTTTCAGGCCTATAAAATGTTTTAAGGCACTTATTATTAAAACATTACCTTAAACCTATCTACCTTA
>JAPYZJ010007250.1:0-13255 GCA_030522765.1 Ophioninae sp. B BG-2022a
ACCCAAACAATCGAAGTTTCAAACGGTCACCGCTCCAAGTATTGGCCACTGCTCAAGATAACCCAAACAAACCCAAACAGCGCGTTGCAAACGGTCACCGCTCCAACTATTGGCCACCAAAACAAAACCAAACAAACCAAATCAAACCCAAACAATCGAAGAGTTTCAAACGGTCACCGCTCCAAGTATTGGCCACTGCTCAAAATCAACCAACCGTAGTTGATATTTTTTATCGATTTTTCGCAATTCAGGTCGCCTATGTTTTCTCCCCAATCGCCGGTCAACTTCAACATCTTTCGGCACTTAATTTTCGAAATCGGAGGAAAACAATCGTTATCAAAACTTTTCCGTTGGAAGTTCCAATTCCGAAAGTATCAGGCTTGCTAGACCATGTCAAACAATTGGCTCATCATGACGCAATGTTTGTTGCCCGGAAACGGAAACTCGTTCGATCCTGTTTGTCCATGAAAGTGCTGAAATCGAGTCACATTTTCATCCCCTTCTTTCAGGAGATGAAAAAGTCTGGCAAAGTTGTCGGGATGCACAAGCTTGGAAAACAGGCCCAGACTCCGAGTTGAAAACTTGAGACTTTTCGCCGATTCGGAAAAAACATAGAAATCGTCGTTTCTTTGGGTGAATTCTATCCCACGGTTGTGACGCTTCGATATCACCCTGGATTCCACTATCTCGACGAGTTTTCGATAACTACACTTTTATTGCGTCTTCGCAGTTCCACCATCTGACGTTCGATAGAATCCAGTTGAAAATAACCATGATGGGTCGTTACACGTTTCGCTGATGTTTGACAAAATTGCCAACAGAATTTTTCTCGAATTGTTACTTCAATGTTGGTTTTCAACTATATGATTATCAATTTCCCATTTAGCGATTTTTTGGTTCATCATAAATGAAAAATAATAATTACGGAAAATCTTTGGTTATTTTTTGCATTCACAAAAATTAAAAATTAAAATTACGAAAATTCGTCGATGATTTTTATTTTTGCAAAAACAAAAAAAAAAGAATTATGAAAACACTTCGATAATTTTTACTTTTACAAAAATAAAAAATAAATAATTACGAAAACTCTTCGATAATTTTTACTTGCACGAAAATAAAGAATAAAAATAACAAAAATTCTTCGATAATTTTTACTTCCACAAAAATTAAAAATAAATAATTACGAAAATTCTTCGATAATTTTTACTTCCACAAAAATTAAAAATAAATCATTACGAAAACTCTTTGATAATTTTTACTTGCACGAAAAAAAAGAATAAAAATTACGAAAACCCTTCCATAATATATACTTTCCCAAAAATAAAAATAAACAATTACGAAAACTCTTCAATAATTTCTACTTCCCCAAAAATAAAAATAAATAATTACGAAAACCCTTCAATAATTTGTTCATTTCACAAAAATCCAAAAAAATAATTACTAAAACTCCAAACTTTGAAAAAAAAACAGCTCTAAATTTTGAAAAATTTTCCAAAAATCCAGCAGCCTGGAAGCTAAAAGAAAATTTACTCGAAATTCCACGATTCCAAAGTTGGAATTTTCATTTGACAATTTTTGCAGCGATTTTACAATAACGAAAAAAAGTGGGGTAGAATAGTGGGGTGATTTGATCGTATTTCCAGGCCAGTAAATAACCAGGACACCCAATAAAGCCCATTATTTGAGAGACAGTCCTCACTGATTGAGAACTCTTTTCATTTTCTTCTTTCTCCAATAACGACGGAAGAGAGCAAACCTGAATAATGCCCTTTGATGCGAATCGTCACGTACGCGATATTTACGTCGATGATGCACACCCGTAATTTGATCAACCGCCTTCAACGTACAACCGTTAATACCAATACGTAGCTACGCGTCCAAGAACGCATTAGTCGCACCGCTGAATACGTATGTCACGAGTCCCACCGAGCCTGCGAAATCGGAGCCTTTTCTTCGTTCCCTGCCTACACTCGGACATTCATCTCGCTGATTCCCGACTTGCTCACCAGTCAACAACATTTACCTACGCAAAAGTAGAATTCCACTTTGAAAAAAGCACACCCGGTAGAACATTATTTTTTCGATATTCAATTATATTTTATTTTTATTTTGACTTTGAAAAAGGCACACCTGGTAGAAAATTATTTTTTCGAAATTCAATTATATTTTATTTTTATTTTGACTTTGAAAAAGGCACACCTGGTAGAAAATTATTTTTTCAAAATTCAATAATTTTTTTTTTTTTATTTCGAACTATTAAAGCGATCATTAAAATTTTTTTTCACATATTCTGTACGTCTGTAGCAATCAAGAGATTTCCAATTATTGAAATATTGTCATTTTAACTATTTTTATTTTAGCAAAAAAGACATATTTGGTGTAAAATGGTGTTTTGAAAATTTAATTAATTTTTTGTCGTTTAAACTTCTAAAGGGATCATTGAGACATTTCATCCTTGTATTTTGTACACCTAAAGCAATCAACTGACTTTAAATGATTGAAAAAGGTTCATTTTTACTATATTTTTGGCAAAAAGCACAATTGGTAGAAAATGATCAATTCATTGAATTGGTTTCTAGAATAACAATTTTAACAATATTTCAGAATCGTGTAAATTAAATAATAATAATAAAAAAAATAATAATAAAATAATCATCATAAAAAGTAAAAAATAATCATGAAAATAAAGAGAAAAATGAATAATCAAATGAAATTTAGGTATCGTATTTTTCTAAGAAAAACTCAAAAAATAATTTCTCGTATTTCCCTAAAAAAAAATTCCAAAAAATAATTTCTCGTATTTCCCTAAAAAAAAATTCCAAAAAATAATTTCTCGTATTTCCCTAAAAAAAAAATTCCAAAAATTAATTTCTCGTATTTCCCTAAAAAAAAAATTCCAAAAAATAATTTCTCGTATTCCCCTAAAAAAAAATTCCAAAAAAAACGTTCTCGTATTTACCTAAAAAAAAATTCCAAAAAAAGCTTTCTCGTACTAAAAAAAAATCTAAAAAAACTCTCTCGTATTAACCTGAAAGAAAATTCTAAAAAAAAAGAAACTTTTTTCTAGTAACTAGATTATTACTAGAATCATCTATCCGCGGTAATTCGACAAGTTGGTACAGTTCTAATAATAGGAAAAATGGAAATCCACAAACTACCCACGCCAGGTTGGATATACGAGTCCTAGGAATCAACGCTTCTGGTGAATTGCTGTTTTATCGAAATGACGAGTGGCAAAGGCCGGATCGGACTCAACTGCTATGGCAACCGGTATACCCAACCGTTGAGGATCATACAGTTTTTAGCTTCGTTGCGTTCACGTTTCAACATGGACGAAACGGTGCTCGAAACTTTTGCGTTTCCATCTCTTCCAGTCTTCAACATTAATCCTTGATTCATACGACCTCAATCGGACTGCGAAGAGAGTTATTCCAGAAATTCCAACCGGAAAACCCACCATCATTAACACGATGGATGAGAGCATGCTTTATGACCAACGATCCGTATTAACATCATTTCCCATGGGTATTTCATATTCTCCAATCCAAAAAGTCCAATTTCACGTATGTGGCATTTACAACCCCAATTCGACCAAATACGATTCCTCCAGCATCAACATCCCTATCCTTTTGCGTAATGAAGAGAAAAATGGTTTTTTTCGAAAAAGAAATATTGAAATGATCAATTTTGAGCTGGGAAATATTATTTTTCAGGAATATCAAAAATGTTCAATTTTTTTTTCCTATTTCGAGAAAAAATGTTTTATGGATCAAATATTCGTAAGTTGGTTCGATTTAAAAAATTTAATTTTTTTTTATTTATATATTTATACATTTATAGATTTTATTTTAAGTATTTTGAAGAGATAATTTGATTAGTTTGTTAATAATTGAAATAATCAGGAATAATTGAAACAATATTAATTGGGGAATCAACTCCCTCGTCTGGTGTTTTTCAAGACTGACATCAGAATTTTGGTCGAATTGCTACTCCATTAGACGAAGTTGACGTTTTCAATGTTGGTATTCAACTACGATTATCGATTTTCAATTAATCGATTTTTTGCTTTGACAAAAATTAAATAAAAGTAATTACGAAAACTCTTCGATCATTTTTAGCGTTCACAGAAATAAAAAAATAATAATTACGATAATTTTTGGCTTCCACAAAAATTCGAAAAAATATTAACGAAAACTCTTCGATCATTTTTGGCTTATACAGAAATTAAAAAAAATAATCATGATCATTTTTGGCCTCTACAAAAATTCAAAAAAATAATTACGTAAACTCTTCGACAATATTTTGCGTTCACAAAAATAAAAAAATTAAAATAACGAAAAGTTTTCGACAATTTTGAGTGAAATTTTCCCCAAAAACGATCCTCATTTTCTAATTGAAAATTTAATCGTCGACGAGAAAAACGATTTCGAATATTTGTTAGGTTATGCACAACGATAAATCTCGAATGGGAATAATTGTTGAGTGATTCCAAATATAGGCTCGACGCGTTTTGTACGAATTCTCATGGATCGTACGAACCCCCGGGGCAATCTGTAAAATGATTCCAGCTGGTGAGTGGAGTCGAGCGCAAAAAAAAAAAAAAAAAAAAAAAAAAAAAAAAAAAAAAAAAGAGAAAAAACCACCCCGAGTGGCAGGCGGTCAACGGGGGTTTCGCTGGAAAGGATGATCCCGCAGGGAGAATTGAATTCGTTCGTTGTCTCCATTCAGAAATCGTTTTGGCCGTTTTGAAAACGACACTTACAGGTATACCATCACGTGATTCGTCGTAGGCTTTTTCACTCGGCGATTAACGCCTCCGCTCGATACCCTCGAGACCTTGATGCTGCTTCGTGATATTCCGAGAAACCTCTTAACCGATTGAAAATTAAGAGGAGAACGATCGAAATGGGAAGATCGAGAATGACGAGATAAAAAATAAAGAGAGAGAGAGAGAGAGAGAGAAAAAGAGAAAAATTAATTTATTTATTCATATAATTTTTTTATTAATAATTAGCAGCAAAGAAAATAATGCAATAAAAATTATAACAGAAACAAACCCAAACAAACCCAAACGAATAATACAATGAGGAAATTGTAGGAATAAAGTAAATTATGCAGAAATTAAACTTAAATTAAAAATTACAACAAACCAAAACCAGAGAGAGATTCATATAATTTATTATTAATAATCTGCAGCAAAGAAAATAATGCAATAAAAATTATGAAAAAAACAAACCCAAACAAATAATAAAATAAGGGAATTGTAGAAATACAGTAAATTAAGCAAAAATTAAACTTGAACTAAAAATTGTAACAAACCAAAATGTAACTGGAACTCGTAGCAATAATAATAATAATAATAATAAAATAATAAAATAATAATGATAAAATAATAAAATAATAATAATAAAATAATATTAATAAAATAGTAAAAATAATAAAATAATAATAATAAAATAATATTAATAAAATAATGAAATAATATTAATAAAATAGAAAAAATAATATAATAATATTAGTAAAATAATTAATAAAAATACTAACTTCCTGTAAGGAGTGGAAGTGCCTATTGCTCCGAGCACGGTACAAGTTCGATCTTTCGTCTTTAGTGCAGTGACGTGCTCTCTTCTCTCGTTTTGTTTCACGGATCACTAACTTTCTCTGCATTCCACCGAATCGATTCGAATCGCGAGATGAACACTTCTTCCATAGTTTTCCTGAACGACCACTGCGTTGACGTCCCAAAGCCGATCAAGTATATATACATGTATATGTATGTAGGCTGACCGGAAATTTGACCTATCGAAAATCAATTATTCCTGACCCGTCGCTTTTTGGCCATTCATGATGGAAAAATCGTCGAAACGTTACGACCTTTTCTATTGGAAATTCGCGACCCGGATACGCAATTGAAAAAAACAAAAAAAAAGTTTTTGGGTAGTAATAGAAATGAATAAAGTAGAAAAAGGGAAAACAATTAATCGCTCCTTTTTTTCGGATTTTTCAAATTGAAATCATACGTTTACGAATCATACTTTTGTAAAAAGAATTTTCAAAAAATCAACCATTTAAAAATTGAAATCATACTTTCGAGGATCATACTTTTACAAACCAAATTTTCAAAAAACAAACCGGTTAAAAATCGAAATCATACTGTCAAAAACCGAATTTTCAAAAAACGAACCGTTTAAAATTCGAAATTGTACTTTTAAATACCGAATTTTCAAAAAATAAACCGATTAAAAATCAAAATCATATTTTCAAAAAAACGAATTTTCAAAAACCAAACCGTTTAAAAATCGAAATCATACTTTCAAAAACAGAATTTTCAAAAAACAAACCGTTTAAAAATCGAAATCATACTTTTAAAAACCGAATTTTCAAAAAACAAACCGATTAAAGATCGAAATCATACTTTCAAAAAACCGAATTTTCAAAAAACAAACCTTTTGAAACCCGAAATAATACTTTCAAAAAACGAATTTTCAAAAAAACAAACTGTTCCAAAACCGAAATCATACTTCCAAAAACCGAATTTTCAAAAAACAAACCGTTTCAAAATCGAAATCATACTTTCAAAAAACCGAATTTTCAAAAAACAAACCGTTTAAAAATCGAAACCATACTTTCAAAAAACCGAATTTTCAAAAAACAAGCCGTTTGAAAATCGAAATCATACTTTCAAAAAACCGAATTTTCAAAAAACAAACCGTTTGAAAATCGACATCAGATTTTCAAAAACCGAATTCTCATAAAACAAACTCTTTAAAAATCGAAATCATACTTTCAAAAAAACCGAATTTCCAAAAAAAACAAACCGTTTAAAAATCGAAATCATACTTTCAAAAACCGAATTTTCAAAAAAAAAACGAACTGTTTAAAAATTGAAATCATACTTTCAAAAAATCGAATTTTCAAAAAACAAACCGTCTAAAAATCGAAATCATACTTTCGAAAACCGAATTTTGAAAAGTCGAAAATCGGTAATTGAATCGGTAAGTCTCTAGGCTCTCAATATTCCATTGGAAAGGATCATCGCAATGTCAAAGTAGGCGAACACGATGATGTCAGACCAGATGGACGAATCAAAGTTCTCGAGGGAAAAGTAGACCTAAGGGACACGTGAACGAGCTGTCCTGCAGGATGTTAATAAAGCGTGGGTGGTCGATCGCGAATCTGTTATACGGTTAACCGGCCACGCTTTCCGTCATTGTAGAGTTGCGCTTTGCACGCCTCTCTGCCACTTTATAACGGCCAAAGTGCATCGAGATATTCGCCTATGCGAAACACCTGCTGTTTTGCTCGAACGCGTGCAGGCTTCGCCCACGCTATTTTTCTATTTTCATTCGTTTCTTTTTTTTCGAATTTCATCACAACTCGTTCCGATCGTTCGAACCGGTGTCCGATCGGTGACAATCTTGAAGGGGTGATAATAATTCTTCGATAATTGCTTAACAATTGCGATTTTTTATTGAGCTCGTCAATAACCGATTTACGATCAAACTGAAATATTTATATTATTGAAATAATATGAATTTCTTGTTAATATTGTAATGCCAAATAACGATAATAATATTCATTACATTATTATTATTAATATAATATTATAGTGATTGATCAGTATAATTATATATTAATGTATTATTAATATATTATATATATACGTTAATATATAATATAAAATTTATATTTTTACTAATTATAAATTTTATCATGCCTGATTAATTATCTGATCGATTATAATAATTAGGGAGCTCAGTAATTAATTATAATCAAGATTATAAATAATTAAACTGCAAACTTTTTATTATATTAATCAATCATTCAATTATTACAATTAGTATAATTAATACTTCATTTATTATAGTTATTACATTTAATAATTGGATCACTATTTATAAATTGAATTTACAAATATTATAATCTTATTGTTTTTCACACGTTGTATTTTTGTTTATAAATATTTGAATATTTTAAAAAATATAAAAAAAAATTTAATTTGCTATTATTATTATTAAATAAGATTTAAAAAAATTATAAAATTATTGAGTCCCTATTTAATTATTTTGGGAAAGTATCGTCGATCGGATTTCCAGATTTTAGACCTGGATTGAGTGCGGTGACCGTTATGGGATAAAATTGAACGAGAATAAAAAAATATCGCGTCCATATATTATTACGAGTTTATTATTATCACTATTGCAATCTCGTAGACGATAGATCATCAGGTACGAATTACTCGTGGATATTTTCACCCCCACAACGGCATTTTCCTCGAAGATGCTGAAGAGTATGGCGAGTGCCGGGGTCAAAAGGTGACACTGGAAAGCAAACGTGAACGAAGTGACTGAAGCTCGGCAGTGTGCATCTCGAAAGGATGTTCCCTATGGGTATGCAATTTTACGAGCTTTCGCACGGTGCACCGAGAACGATGCAACACCGGAAATCCTCCCGAGTTTCAAACCCCGTTCATATCTTACGGCGTTTTCCGAGCTACCGAGTCGATAACAGCTTGCACAGTCTACGAAACTTCAAAGAAACTTCAACACCCACAAGCTAATAAAGCAGCAAGTACACAAGCTCATCTTCACATTATTCGAAAACGCATCGACCAACTCTTAATTATGTATGATTTTTTAAGATTTTTTTTTTACGATTTATTTATCAAATTGATTTTTTTTTTATTCGATGAATTAATTTATACTAATTTGTTGTATGCATGTAATATTAATTAATTATATTTGTAATATGGATTTTTTTATTCAATGAATTAATTTATGATAATTTGTTATATGCATGTAATATTAATGAATTATATTAATATATTATGCATACATACAATAAACTAATTAATGTTATAGAATATGAATTTATGATTTTTATGAGAGAATATTACGTATGATTTTTTAGAATTTTTTTTTTCAATTTATTTATTGAAAATTTATTTATATAATTGATTTTTTTTATTCAATGCATTAATTTATAATAAATTTGTTGTATACATGTAATATTAATTAATTATATTACTGTATTATGCATACATACAATAAACTAATTAATGTTATAGAATATTAATTTATCGTATTACTATTCAGTTGAAAATGTAACTTGATATTTAATAATTTTATTCAAAATTCAATAGTTCATCATTCAAATTTCATAAATTCATAATTTCAATTTACAATTTAATATTTTTACACGCTTGACAAATAAGGAAGAAGATATTTTGGAATACCACTTTTCCAAAGTATTACAAAAGGCACTATCATAAAAATAATAATTGCAAAGGCCTAAAAATACCAACAACTCAAAAGTAAAAAGCAAAAATAAAATTAAAATAACCAAATTTTCCAAACAATGATTTTCAAAGAAATAAAGGATATCAAAATAAAAAAGTAGGTTAATAAAAATAACGAAAAATAATGTCCCCGAATAAAATAAAAATGAAAATGAATAAAAACAAAATTTTAAAAAATAATAAAAACAAAATTAAAAAAAATAATTAAAACAAAATTAAAAAAAATAATAAAAACAAGAATACTCTTCAAGACTCATCTGTATAAAAAAAAACCATGTTTATCCCCATACCTTATAAATGGTCGTACCATAAATCCCGAAAGGTTGAAAATCGTTTTTTTTTTTTGTCAATATTCATAATTCGTTTGGGTTTGCACGTGGTTCGAACTCGACCGATTTTATCTGGTCGAAAAGTCTCGTACTCGTACATTTATACGATATTCATACGTTTATCCTCATAACTCGTGAGATACGAGTCGTAGGATCGTAAATACGTGATTTGTGGTGTTACGAGCAAACAGAGTGTTTCGTTATAGTTTCGTACGGTGCATACGGTAAACCGAGTCTCTCGGGTTACTACGATGCTCAATTTTTATCAATCGATGCACTCTTACCTCAAAAACGAGAAAATCGAAAAAAAACAAAAAATATTTAAAAAATTGCATTTCTCGAGTAACCGAAGGAGGAGGGGGGAAAGGTGGAGCGAGCTGTTCTCAAAGCTGGAAAAACGACGCCGACGTCGAGCGTAACGCTTAATTTATAACCCGATTCGTCCCGCCGCGATAAATCCGTGAACACGGCAGCACGGTCAAAGCGCATGCGCGCGTGAATGAAACCGATTTTAAAAATATTATTTAGTAAACAATAATAATAATAATAATAATATTAAATTATATATTTTTTACTATATTTTGGAAAATATTTTTCATAAAAAATTTAATGTATCAACAATATTGAAACAATAAGATAATTATAGGAAATATGTGGAAACAAAAATTATTATTAGCAACTAGAAAAAAATATGAATTATAAATTATAAATAATCAATTATAAATTATGAAAAAATAGTAAGTCGAAGTATAGTAAGAATAAAATAAACTACATATTTTTTGCATTTTTTTTTAATATAAATATTTAATTTTATATTTAATTTTATATTTTTCAAAATGTAAAAAAAATTAAAACGTATTAAATTATTGAAACAATAAATAAATAATAATAATAAACTTTTCAAAATAATAGAAAAGAAATTATCTATTTTTTAAAATTAATTAAAAATCTTAAATCATAATAATAAATATTACGATGTTACTTCGTAATATGTATTATTATTATTTGTTATTATTAAATTGCTGTAAATATATTATAATATTATTAACGATGATATTTATGGATATTATTATTTTAATTGAGTGATATTATTATTAATATTGCTATGGCCTGTATATACAATGAAAGTATTCTCTCCAGGGCTTTACCCTCGCTCGTGCTCTTTGTTCGACATGTGAGAGAATGTAACGTGATGGTTTGTCCTGGACGAGCCTCGCGAAACAACCGATGCTACAGGGATATTTTCTCCTGCGAACACAACGCACAGACCTCGAACTTGTTCTCTCGTGAGACTCGAAAAAAAAACAAACAAACAAAACAAAAAAAAATCGGAAAAGTGAGAAAGAGAGAGAGAGAGAGAGAGAGAGAGAGAGATAAGAAAGATCGTAAATGTTTGGTTTTAGTACCATTGTACCCTAGCTCTCGGTGCCTAAAGAAGTCCAATGCTCGAAGGGCCCTTCGCGAGCTGGCGCAACTCTCACGGCTCCTAGATGTCTCAAATATTTTTTGTTTTTTCCAAAAACTTTTTTTTTCGTTTTTCACGTACCTATCTAAATTCGAAAATTGAGGTCATCATCTCAAAATTAACCTCTTGCATTTTTTCTCTTTTCGCGATGATTATCTCGAAATTTACGTTATTTTTACATTTTTAAGTCAAAATTGAAGTCATTGTATAAAAATGTACTTCATTTGCATTTTTGTCTCTGAAATTGAGATTGTATTTTAAAAGATCCTTTTTTTAAATTTTTTCTTGCAATATGAACTCTTTTCCTTAAAATTCAGTTGTTTTTATTTTCTTTCATCGTTTCCTCGAAATTAAAGGCATTTTTACATGTTTTTCAATTATTTGTTATATTCTTTTTTGAATTAACTTTGTTTTCAGTTTTGTCATATTAGATCGGCAAAAGAAAACGTTTTTTTCTCTCTTTTAACAGATTGCTTTGTTTGGGTTTTGAAAAATGTTTAAAAACTGTTTAAAAAATATTTGTTATCTTCACATTTTCTATATTTACGAATATTTTTAAAATTTTTCAAAAATTCAAAAAATGTTTACGAATGTTTTTAAAATTTTTCAAAAAGTCAGAAAATGTTTACGAATATTTTGCAAATTTTTCAAAAATTCAAAAAATGTTTACGAATATTTTTAAAATTTTTCAAAAATTCAAAAAATGTTTACGAATATTTTTAAAATCTTTCAAAAATTCAAAAAATGTTTACGAACATTTTTTTAATTTTTCAAAAATTCTCAAAATGTTTACGAACATTTTTAAACATTTTCAAAAATTCAGAAAATGTTTACGAATGTTTTTAAAATTTTCCAAAAATTCTCAAAATGTTTACGAATATTTTTAACATTTCTCAAAAATTCAAAAATCGTTTACGAATATTTGTAAAATTTTTCAAAAATTCAAAAAATGTTCGTCGTAAAATATTTACAAAACATTTTTCAAATGTTACAAAAATGTTTAAAAAATTGTAAAAAAAATGTGGGCCGATCGTTACGAAACCGGAAGTACGATGTCCGAGTAATCTTTCGTCAGGATATAAACTCGAGGATATTCTTTGATCATCTGGGTGACGGGAGCTCGAAAAAGGTGGGCGATTCTCCCACGGTCATGGTCACGTGTTGAAAATGCAGTCTCGTTCATTGATACGTTATGCCCGCGAACCTGGACTAATATGGCGATCAAGGAGAGGGAAAGGAAGAGGCGGATGGAAAAATGAGAGAGAGAGAGAGAGACAAGGTGTGCGTTTCGCCATATTTCGCTTTTACAATGAGCGCACATCAGCATCCACCGGATGTGACATTAATGAGGAAATCGCCGTTTGAGAAAGTTTTATGGAAGTTTCGGAAGCTTCAATGACAATCTTTTGTTGGTCTGGAATCATTAAGGGGTATATCGATGCCTATCTCTATAAGGAAAAACGACTCATCGTCTGGACTCACTCAAGTTGCATTCTCGATTGTTCATTCCTCGACTCGACAGTAAAAAAAAGGATTTCCTAAACGGAGACTTGGAATTTGTTTGGGTTCGTTTGGGTTTGTTTGGGTTTGTTTGGGTTGGGGTTGAGAATGGAAAATGGCGACAGAGACGGGACAATAAAAACGTCCATGGGTTTTCTAAACGGAGACTCGGAATTTGTTTGGGTTCGTTTGGGTTTGTTTGGGTTGGGGTTGAAAATGCAGAATGGCAGGAAAATGGTGACGGAGACGGGACAGTAAAAAACGTCCGTGGGTTTTCGAAACGGAGACTCAGAATTTGTTTGGGTTTGTTTGGGTTTGGTTTGAAAATCGAGAAACAACCCAAACAAACCCAAAGAAAACCACAAGTTTCCTAAACGGCGTCTCAGAATTTCAGCCAACCAAACCCAAACAAACTCACGGATTTCCTAAACTGTGACTCAGAATTTCATGCAATCAAACCCAAACAAATCCAAACAAACCCAAACAAACTCAGAATTTCATGCAATCAAACCCAAACAAATCCAGACAAACTCAGAATTTCATGCAATCAAACTCAAACAAACCCAAACAAACCCAAACAAATTCAATCAAACTCAAACAAATTCAAACAAACCCAAACAAATTCAAACAAACCCAAACGAATTCAAACAAACCCAAATAAAA
>JAPYZJ010007255.1:0-10622 GCA_030522765.1 Ophioninae sp. B BG-2022a
CTAGCACCGAGATGGTGCTGGACCGCCTTTTTTATGTGTTTTTTCCTGGTTTCTCCTTCTCCCGAATTCATAGAGTGGGGGAGACAGGGTATAAACTTTTCTAGATTTTTACGATCGGGCCGCTGGGAGTTTTCCGGGGCCTTACTAAAATTCTTTTGTATCTGATTAAAGAAATTCTTGGGAAAGTGTCCATCGATTCTTATGCGAGTCAATTTTTTGGTGAGGGGTTTTTATCGGGGAAAGCGCAGCGGCTAGGTACTGCGTGATCTTTCCGTGCACATGTCCCTTTTCGTGGGTTGTTGATTTTACGACCGAATTGACGAAGGTCTTCCGGGGCCTACTTGAAGATGCACTAGAGGTGCGGTATGTGTTCTTGTTTTACGATTTCTCTGAGAAGTTGCATCCAATGTCTATGGAAAAGGTGCGCAACCCTCAGATTTCTACGAATAGCTTCGGAAAACATGTCGAGAAATGAGAATATCTTATCGTGCCTAGTTAACGCACGCATTGCCAGAAGGGACCGTGGGGGTTTTGGTTTCGTCGGAGTTTTATGTACCTCCCGACGTGACACAAGTAATGAATCAGCTAGCCATTAATCTACGTTGATAAGCATCATCTGATCTAGATTGATAGATTCCACATTCGATGTCTCCAATTCAGACTGGCATTGGAAATGGACAAGTTGGTGACTGCCCATCACCGGAAATGGTAAATCTCTGATCGGGTTTATCATCAAACGTCTTTTCTGAACAACTGCAGAATGATGTGACCAATAGCCAACGGAAGTCCTCATCTCTAACCAGTTGACATTCACCCCGTTCACCATGCCTATTCTACAGGCGGAGGTGGCTTTACTCTCCGAGTATCTAAAAAATGGTCATCATCCAGAAGAGGCTTTTCAGATGAAACATGTACTATTTTCGTCGGAGGGGAACTGGTTACGGAGCTCGTATTAATTAGACGAAAGCACTTGAGTGTTTCCCCATTACTTTCTGGATACGTGTATCCACATATGGTGGAAGAGGGGGGGGGGGGGAGGTTGACGTTGGACGTCGCAAAGAGCGACCTATGTCAGGTTGAAACGGCGTCTGGGTCACCCTAGCAGTTTGAGAGAACCGGTGGCTCGGAGTGACGTCAAGTACGTTTCACATGAAGAGCTCGTGTACAAAGAGGCGAAAGAGGTGGAGAACGCTAGTGAGAGACGACCCGGAAAACTGCAAACCGTTTGAATACCCGAAGCGTATATTCGTGTATGACCATTCCAGGTTGTGAGAAGACAAAAAGCGGACAAAAAAGGAAATTGCGTTCACCGAACTCCAATTCGTGATATGACGTGCAAGAATTAGGTCGACAATTAACTCAGACAAAAGTGAAATACACTTTCGAATCACGACTCGATAATTAGTTTAGCACTTTACTTTTTACGTATTCAACCTACCGGACGTTTTAACGAAGTACCCTACGAGTGACGACGAGTACGTGCTTGTATACACAATGGACAACCCAAGAGAAAGGAAATGGAAGAGCAACCGAACCATCAAACGACTAGACGCTTTAAAGTGGATATCCACTATCGGCTCTGTTGCTTCGCTGATTTGGATTTCTAGGATTCCTGATCAAACGCATCATCAGACCACTTTAAATCTTTGATGGACATCCATCTGGATCTGGTATTGAAGCTCCATATCGAAATCTAGGTTTAGTGGCGTAGTACTTCTGATATAGGACCATTCATCTAGCCTTGATGACCCAAGTCATGGTCTTGATCTTACTTGAATCGCTTTGGCAATTCTGCCTTGTCCAGATTCCATCAATAACATTTGGTCCAATAGACGCAATGTTGTAGTTTAGGAATGTAGGGTCTCTGATCCAGGCTCCATGATCCATGACCGTCTAGATTTCGTTTTACCTTCAAAAATCAATCACCGAGGTAATCTAAATTCTTTGATCTAGCTTTTCCTAATACCAGAGGGTCACTTTCGCAGATCATCCAAATGTTTTGATAAAGTTTCAGTCATCAAGGTGTCCTGATAAGGATGTTTCCTAATCTAGGTTCCTAATCCAGGTCCATGGGTTTAGGCCATCCAGCCTGGATCATCGATGTCCGACGAACCGGCTTAGATAATCCAGATTCGATTATGTGACTTGGCGCACCCAAGTTAGCTGATGCAAATACGACGATCCAGTATAATAATCCAGGTTGATTAGTGCCTATGATTCGAGTAAGTTGACTAATCCGGATTGTCTTAACCGTCTTCGACTATGGGATCACCCGAAATCAATATTGGACTGTCCATATCAATTTTTCAGATATCCGCCATTTGTTTTAGCTGGTGCATCGAGGATTCCTCATTGATGATCCTGAAGAAACAAGATGGAGCGGAAGTGACCAAGATTGGAGCGGTTCAATGCTACCCTGTGGTTTTGCCAACCGTTTTCTCAGACCTAGCCAACATTGGACCAGCGATAGGTTGGATTTACTACGAAAATGGTGGTGGAGGATGTCACCCAGAAACCGGAGCTGGCAGGGAATTGCTTGTACGCAGGATGACCGTCTTCTATACCCAGTTTACTGTTGTTACTGTATTGGGGTCCATGCCCGGATTTCCACGTCGAATACCCATTATCCCTCAGCATTCACCAGGAGTAATGCCACCTGCACAATCTTGTTCGCAGCCCTGACTCAACCCCCTTGATATACCTATAAACGTCTTCAACATGCGGTCCAACTTTCCTTACAGTTGTTTCCAGCAGCGTCCTCCATTGCACGTATACCATGAAGAAGCCTAAGACAGAACTAGTCCGCAACACAATTCTCGGTTGAGACGGCTCGGGTATTAACCAGAGTTCAACGTAGTCGCTATCTACCCTCGGCTTCGTGACGTTCATAAGCTTCGCCAACTTTCAGGCCCGCTCTTGTTGCCTCCGGAGATTCTCGGACTAACCCAAACAAAGGAATTAACTAGAACCGACTCCTCCAGAAATATTCCCCACCACTCACCATACTACAAGTTCGACCGCTTGGTTCTTTTTCCAGATGGATGATGATCCATGCCAGAAATATGCCTTCACGGTTAGAGGTTCTCATTGGCTGTTGGTTTGGATCAATCCACTTAGGGAATGAGTCGAGTCTAGGTTTCAGACATTTAATGGATCCTAATCCAGGTATTAGGGTCTAGGATACACTGTAGTCTAGATACCCCAATCCAGATGAGAAGACGGACTTGAGAATGTCACGACCAGGACAGAGGACGATCCTGAGCAACGCCAAAATCACTGTGAAGTTTACCGTGTGTGGTTGTCTGTACTGAGCTGCGGTTCACCTTGATTATTCCACTTAATCATTCTAAACGATGAGTTTGTTTGGGTTCGGACACGCTTCGGGCCCAAGTTGATCCAAATGGTGTAATTCCATTTCAGGACTCGGCTCATTCTTGCCAGTTGAAGAACATTAAGGTTCCCAAATCGTCTCCCTTATTTTGGAGCTAATAGATAATCCGACCTCTGATCAAAATCCAAACGAATTCCTAGAAAAAGGGGTGACCGTGTCGGAGTTGGCCAATGTCTGGACGATTCCAAAATCGATGCAGCCCCGGGAATCGACATTATCGTAGGCGCGCCACCAACCTCCAACAGCACATTTCCAAATGACCACCGGTCTGGCTGTGCGAAGCCTTCAAGCGCCATATGTGCCGGACTTTGGTAGAGATCCAGGTAATGGTCGTGGACCAACGCAATCGGAACTGTTGGACGAGGATTTCACCGATGACGTACTGATTAACGTTGCGTCGATGAACGGTCCACGGGTAATCAATGGCGAAACCGGTGAACGCCATCGGGCGAATCGATAATCCGGTCTTTTGTCTAGCCTTGATGAAAAATACGCTAGGGGACATGATCGACGTCGGCTGCTAATAATCGCTTACCCGCTTGACGACAAACTGCTACCGTTAGAATTTTCGTTTCGACAATCCCTCTGAAAGAATAGCCAGCAAAAACGCTTTCCAGGACTTTCCGTAATCATGGAGAATGAAGACGTTTTAATGATTTACGACAAAAAGACAGAATTTACGTTTGGGTTTGCTTAGATTCAGTTGAATTTGCTTGCGTTTTTCGAGGTTTGTTTGGATTTTCCTGGGTTTTTATGGGTTTCTTTGGGTTTGCTTGTGGTTTTTACGTTGTTTGGGGTTTGCTTGGGTTACTTGGGTCTGTTCGGGTTCCTTAAGATTTTCTTGCATAGGTAATTGACGCTGGTAACGGATTTCCCAATGAAATAACGCTGGAACGCGGAAATCCAAGTTTCTCAGGGTGACATATACTCTCATCCATGATTACTCCGGCGCGTGATTCTTTCTCGCTCGCAGTCTCTCGCTGAACGTTGAAGCTGGTTCATTTGTAACTTTTAATGCGCTTCCAACGGCATCAACTCCGAATGTGCACGGAAAACAGCCAACGGCTGTTAGAAACGAAAAGTTTCACTGATTCGAGATACACGCTAGTGTAGATGTAGAACCGGGCGAATTTATGTTTGTATCAACATCGAGTTTTCCTCGTTAATTTTCATCCGCGTCGGTCAATAACCGAGATCCAGCAGCGAGAGAAAAATACTGGAAAATTCCATAAATCCAGCTTGAGTAAATTCATTTGACGAGGGAAGGCGGCAAATCTCGGTTTCATGGAACTGGAATAATGAATTCGAAGGAACACAAGATATTACTTGATGGATATTAAAAAATCCATAAAATTGTTGAAAATTTGAATAACAATAGTTCTCGTTAAAAAAATAGTTCATGAATTATTTTACATGTTTTCAATTAATAATTTCATAGTTATTGATGTATGAAAAAAATACCAAACTTAACTTTTTTAACTTCATCATATAACTCAGTAAGAAACTTTTTATCATTATTTTTTTCGTACAAAATGGTAGCGCGAGAGCGGCTATTCAAAGAGATCTTTATAGAAAAAAAATACCTCCATAGTGGTCGAATATCTCGTGAAATCCAATGTTTTAACAAAAAACCAAAAATATTCGAAATCTTCGTACTATTAGCTATTTTAGCTACTTAAGTACGTAAGAATTTTTTCTTTATTAAAATTTTGAATAAAATGTTCTTTTTTACGAAAGAGTTCGATAAAATGAAAATTATTAGAAAATTGTTTTAAAAATCAAAAGTTTGGGTATGTTTGGGCTTATTTGGGTTTATTTACTCAAATTTTGAAAAAAGCACACATTGTGCTTTTTTAAGAAAAAGTTAGATTTTGTTCTGCAAAAGAAAATCAATCAGTGCATTGTTCATGACATCAAAAGTTTGGGTATGTTTAGGTTTATTTACACACATTTTGAAAAAGTTGGGCTTTTTTTTAATAAGTTCGATTTTTGCTGAATAAGAATAACAGTCGAAAAGTCATTAAAAATTGCTTACCACAATAAAACCCCAATGTTCCCACGACATAAAAACTTTATTCGATAAATAAGAAAAGGATGAGTATTGGGAGTCCCAAGAACGACGGTAGCCGTCAACAGGGATGTTGAAAAAGATGGAAAAAGTGCGATGGGGGTCGGAAGGGTTTGGTACCGAGGAAATCGAAAGTCAGAGGTTGAAGGGATGATGGATCGTGAAAAATGTTGTTGACGTATCTGGAGGATAGCGGAAGCTAGCTAGTAGTGGTAACAAAAAAAACTAGAGAAGAAAAAAAAAGGTTCATCCCGTTTCAGGACCAGGTTTTCTTGTTCTTCGTTTTTCCTCGGTTCTTTCGCGAGTCGCGAACTGTCAACGACTGGCAACGTTGGACGTTGCAGTAATTCGTCGAGTGGAACTTCCGTCCGATGGTGACGATAGAAAATGGCCGAGAAGAGGGATGAAACTGGTAGCCAAGGGGCAGGGGTGTGGATGATGAAGGCTGGATGGGAGAGCCTGGTGACAGGTGCGCAACATTTCGCGGAACAGTTCGCGAGCAGCAGGCTGTGCGACACTTAATCAACCTTAGCCGTTGTACTCGGCAGTGATGGCGCTCCTATCGCCTCTGCGTTTTCCCCGATCCTACTGGAAACACGTGTACTCCCAACTTCCGCTCATCTACGACTACCAACTTCAACCTCCCGGTCGATTTTCTTCCTTTTTTCCAATTTGGTTGATGGTCATGTCGATCATTCGCTACATCTTGGTGAACTAAAAGCTCTACAATCCACCAGCAGATTTCTGATGCATCCTCCAGCAAATTTTGTATGCATCCTCCAAAAGATTCTTGATGCATCCTCCAGTAAATTTTGTATGCATCCTCCAGCAAGTTCTTGATGCATCTTCCAGCAGATTCCTGATCCATCCTCTAGCTGGTTCTTGATGCATCCTCCAGCTGGTTCTTGATGCATCCTCCAGTAGATTCTTGATGCATCCACCAGCAAATATTTTATGCATCCTTCAGCAAGTTCCTGATGCCTCATCTAGTAGATTCCTGATTTATACTCCAGAACTAGATTTATACTCCAGATTCTTGATGCATCCTCCAGTAAATTTTGTATGCATCCTCCAGCAAGTTCTTGATGCATCTTCCAGCAGATTCCTGATGCATCCTCCAGCAGATGCTTGATGTATCCTCCAGCAAATGTTGTATGTATTCTCCATCAAGTTCCTGATGCATTTTCCAGCAGGTTTTCCAACCTTTCAACAACATCCTCCAGCAATAATTCTTTCACGATTTCTCAACTAGTCTCCCTATAGATTCTTTTTCGCCACTTCCAGTCATACTGGAGTCCAGTTCAGAGTTGAACTCTTCATCCGGCGAATGCGTTCTCCGGATGTTAATGAAGATACGCCAAGTAATCGGCGAGAAAATGGGGAATCGCCGAGCGATTGTCCTCCAATCCAGTACTGATTGTCCTCACTGCCAGGGGGAGGGAAGAAATGAAAATGGCGGTACGAATTTAATCGGGCCGGACTTTTGCCCCCGCGAAGAAGGTTTTGGCGTCGCGAGCTAGTCGAGAACTCGCGACCGGAGACCCGCAAAGATAAATTGAAATCGGAAGCTTGGATTTAATTAAAAAGTTTATCCGTCGGTCCTCTCGGGTACCGTTAACTCCGGAAGAGAAAAATTACACGCTGCACGCCTCAGAACCAGCCGATCCTCCAGTCGAACAAAGAACCACCTATAGATATATCATTAAACTATTTTTCAACCAGCTGATGAGATCGAAAATATCCCCAGGTCAGAGATTATTCGTTGGCCAAAATGCGAAATCCTCTCTCTCTCTCTCTCTAGAATATTTGGTTGATAAATCGCAATGAAAATCGTAATTAAAACCTGCCTCCTTAATCCTTTGAGCTCCAATCTACGGGACCTTCGGACCTATATGATGATCATTATTGTCCAGCTCTTTTTCTCGCTCAGTCATGAAGGCACACGTGAATCAAAAGCGTGAACTGTGGAAAAAAAGTTATTTTCAAAACAGCTTGAACCCATTAGTGGGTTAAGGGCACTAATGGATTAAAATGGAATAAAATGGGTTAAGGGCACTAATGGGTTAAAATGGAATGGATTAAACTGGGTTAAGGGCACTAATGGGTTAAAATGGAATAAAATAATTAGGCCACTTCGATAATTACAAAAGTGTCTAAAAATGGCGGGAGAGTAGCTGACTTAATGGTTACTAGGGAATCATGGGTGAATTGAATTTTCTAGTGGTAGCCAAAAGCTAGGCATTTTTTAGGGACTTGTTATATTGAATTAATATTTTTTTCATCAATAATTAAAATTATTTATATGAAATATATCAATAATTTAATATCAATAAGTTCTTATATTAAATATAGTAATTGATTGTATTAAAGAATAATTGAATTTAAAAAATCATGAACAATATATACCTGTATAAGGAAATTGAATTCTAATTAATAAATCCATAATTAAATTACTTAAATTATGAATAAAAAAAAAATAATATTCTTTCGACATTTAAAAAATTAATATCGTACTTATTCGAAAAATAATTATGCCATTATCAATGACCCATTGACTCAATAATCACACGATAAAATTATCGTTTTGGTCCCTTTTAAAACTCTTTCTAAAAAATTAAAAAAAATAAAATAAGGTGAAATTGTTTCCAAAAAATAAACAATCAATAAAATAACGTTAAACCCTCTCTAAAAAACACGAAAAAGTAAAACCTTCTCTGAAAAATACAAAATAAATAAAATATTGCATAGTCCTTTGTAAAAAATTGTAAAATATATAAGAATATAATGTGAAACTCCGTAACTAGGGAATTTCCATGATGATCAATTTAAGAACAATGCCAGGCTACTTCTGTCTCTCAGGAAACGTACTTTTCCGTTTTTTATACCCCCCTTCTTCTTTCATCTTTCTTTATGATACTAGCAGTGAGAATTTGTCATCAAAGCTCATTCGAGGCCTCGAGGCGACGGCTGCTCTCGTAACAACGTCGATTTCATCTACGCTCGTTCAAATTGTGGGACTTTTGTCCCGCTTTGTGGTCAACAACTCGGTGAAATTGTACCACGAGAAAACGGAACATGCGGTAAAAAAGACATAAAAAAAGGACAAAATAAAAATGTGAGGAAATAAAAGAGGGGGTTGGAAAAAAGTGAAAAAAAAGAAAAAATCAAGCCAACGTGTACAATATCCTGCTACGAGGGCTTGCATGGAGCGAAATATCACGAGGAGAGAACCTGGTGATAAACGCCACCACAGAGATATAGAGAAAAAAAATAGGATGCTGAAAGATTGGGACGGCGCGGCGGGGGGGGGGGGGGGGGGGCTGCTAACAATAAAACTTTGTGGGTCCAAAAGAACTATGACAGGAGAAATGGAGAGGGGGAGCGAGGGGGGTTGTGAGCCATAAAAAAAGAGAAAAAGAAGGATTGTCGACGACGACTCTTCGCGTCATTAGGTCTCGGGGTCTCGAAGTTTGGGACGTCGTCGAGACACCGCGATCTTTTTCCTCGCTTAAGATCGATCCTGATTTTTTTTTCTTTTCTTTTTTTCTTTATGAGTCTCGAAGTCGCAATTTTATCACGAAGTACTCGCAATCGTTACTTTTTTTTTCCTTAGCCTCGATCCTTTTTCGTACTTCCCACGTCGCTGGCAATTTTTAGTAGAAAAAAATACACAAAAAAACTCGAACAGTTGATTTTGGTTCATTATAAAAATCTCCCGATAAGGCTGGAAAAATAATCGTCCTGAGCACTCTGATTGTTCAACCCTCATTTTTGCATCCATATCACGGTCCATTGGTGCAAACCCAAATGAACTGTCGATTTTCGTTTATTATAAAAATCTCCCGCTGACACCAGAAAAAAACACCCTAGGCAATTCGATTATTCAACCCTCATTTTTGCACCAATCGTCAACCGTCCCCGATTAAATCGAAGTGACATCACCCCAAGTAAATGACCCTAAAAGACGAACATCTGCGTTCGAGTGGATTGTATCATCAGCATTTCCTTCGATTCTGATAAGCTCGTTGGGTCCATCAATAAATTTATAATGAATATATATAAATATACATAAATATATAATAAATATATTTACTGTTCGGGTGTGTTTGGGTTATGTAAATATATAAATATATAATAAATATATTTATGGTTTTGGTTTGTTTGGGTTATATAAGTATATATAACTATATAATAAATATATGTATTGTTCGCGTCTCTCGGTTATCAATTCCAGACAGACGTGGATTTATCATCGAAGCGACACTCGATGAAAATGGCAATAATTCTCAACGATACACTCGCTGGAGAATGTCAGCTACGATGGTCCAGATTTGAGATGTAGAGGAGCGGGCAGAGACGAGGGGGGGGGGGGGGAATCAGCATCCCCGTTGAATTCAGTGCCAAGATCAGTATGGTTTGGGGTTTGGACTGAAAGCTGCGGTGTATCTGCAGGAGCCACCACCGACCAGCACGCCCCTCGAAATTCCATTGCAAATATATACCGTATGCAAATATTATCTGAAAGAGGAAGGGATGTGGGACGTTATGAGGGGAGAGGGGTCCTGGGTCATGAGGTAATCCGGAATTCGCTCAGGGCTGTACACTTTGCCATGGTTGGATTGGTTAAGAGGTTGGAGGGGGAAAGAGAGCTGTGTTCAGTTCTTTTTAATTGGGGAGATTTGCCTGTCGCCCCTCCGAGTGTGGGATACATTGTTTTTATGGACATCAATAGATTTTTGTGTATATATTTTGTTTTCGATATAGTTAATATAATTTAGATAATTTGACGTATGAATTAGTGTTTTTTTGTTATTTCATATATGTACATGATTCTCTATATTTAGACTCGCAATCGTGAAATACACGTTAATGCATAAATACTGAAAAATAGATAGTGTTGATATGTTTCAGTAGACAGGAGTGAAAAGTTTGTCGGATTATAGAGTACACTCATTTGCATCGCGATTTGCTTGTAGGTCCAGGGCGCTGTCGATCTTTCAAACAACCCTTTCATACGTCAACCGCCTTTTCTTCCTTTTCCGAGGGAATATTATTCTTTTGAATAGGTGAAGCACCGGGTTTGGTGATTCGTTCGAACGAATTATGCAAACAGCGTTAAATACCGTTTTTATTGGAGGACGCTCGGTCGGTTCGAATCAATAA
>JAPYZJ010007256.1:0-14920 GCA_030522765.1 Ophioninae sp. B BG-2022a
CAGACCAACATTTTCATAACTTTCATCAAAGTTACGAAGCTGATTATTTTATGCATAAAAGTGCAACTCATAAGAATTTAGTTACAACAAAAAAAAACTAAAAAGTCTCTTGCTTTTTCTTTTAGAATTTTTTAGAACTGGTCATGTCGAAAGTCGTCAAAAACTCGAAAAAAAATGATAACTCCTAAACTATAAAAAATTGCATAACATATATGGGGGTGTTTCGGATTCCCCACGACATGCCGGATCTAAATTTTTTTTTATGACGTCAATTAACCGGCCACCCTGTATATATCATTTTTTTGTAATTTAAATTTATATTATCACTAGCAAACCCCGCCCGCTTTGTTGCGAGTGAGTTTACATAGATTCTATTTTTCTTATAACTCGTCATTCAAAAATTATTATTTTAATTTCAAATTATAAATGTTTAACGTTTGACGGGTATTGTTTTAACGGTGAAGTCATTGACACCGTGATTCAGCTGAGGGTGCAAAATAAACAACGCAATTTATCGATCTATGATTCAGATTGCCGTAACAGCGCCATCTTCACACGAATATTCGTATTATCTTGCTCGATTTGACAGTTAATAAATTACGATTATTTATTTTAAAAAATTGCAATTCGGAATATAAAAATTAGATAAAAACCTATTGTCGGGCCTAACGAAGGTATGTACGAAATTTCATTAAAATCTGTTCAGCCGTTATCAGAGATGGCGCTGTATGTAAAAAAGGATTTTCCCGCTTTTCTGTTGAAATTTTTCCTGAATTTTCTTTGCTATAAACCTCACGGACCCCGAGACCTTTCCAACGAATGCAAAACCGTGGAAATCGGTTCGTGCGTTCTGGAGTTATAGCGTCAGGAAGGAAAACCCGGCTTATTTTTATTGTAACGGAACAAGTGCGATTGAAAAATCATGTGGAAACAAAATTATTCAAATAAATGAAAACCAACAATTGAGAATACGTTATTTCAATTGTTTATATCACGTACAATAAAAACGAAAAAATAATAGATTTTCTAAAAAAAAAACATTCAAGACATATATCGTTAATTAATATTAAATAAAAATAACGTTTGCACCGCGTGGTGTTGAACGAAAAAATATGTCAACCAAAATAGAGTCCAAAAGCAAAAAAATACATTCTTTCAAATTTCCATTCCACGAATAAAAAAAAGTATCGATGCAAAAATAAAAGATGATTTTTTGTTTACATTTCCATTGATTGCAAATAAATGCAAAGTGTATAGAAATCTCATTAATCTTCATCCATTTTTATTTCTCGATATTCTAAACAACGTTCTAAAAATCGGTTTTTTTTTCTTTCTTTTTTATCAACCATCACGAACGTCCGTTCAGACAGAAGTTCCCCGGATGACCACACGGACTGACACATCCACGGAGTACATCCAATCTATTCCAGCAAGCGAATCGAGGGGATCGTAATAAAAAAGAAAAAAGAAAAATTTTTTTGTGTATCCGTTGGACATGAAGCAATGAGGGATCGAAGGTTTGGCGGGCTAGGGTTGTAAGGGGGGGGGGGGGGGAGGTCGAACCAAGGACGTTCGAAAAAAGCGCTTTGCGTATGAATATTGCACTTCGATTTGGCCACACGTTGGTGAAAAAAAATGTAACGGAATAGAAATGAACAGAATATCTATTATTTTTTTTTTGGTCCATTTTCAAAATGGGGATCATGCGTATCGTTGCCGATGCATTTACATGTTCTATCCACAGAAACCCCGCTGCCCCGTCACCCCCCCTCGCCGTTTTTTTAAATTGTCTTCTGTTCGATTTGTTCTCGATACAACTGCGATAAGAGTGATAGCCGTTTTTTTTATTTCGCGGGCTAACGATGATGGAACGCGTCGCTGGAACGGAAGCAACCGTGTTCTCGAATATTGCTGCGTTCATTTATATATATATATTTTTTTTTTCATTTTTTGTGTCGTGTATATTTTTCTATATTTTTATCATATTTTTTTGTCGTGTATGATTTTTAATTATTTTCTTACTATATTTTTATACCATATTTTTTGTCATGTACGATTTTTAATTATTTCTATGTAATATTTTTACGTTTTATTTTCATTTTTTTGCCTCTTTTTGTTATGATTGTTTGTCACATTTGTTGTTCGTGTTTTTGTTATGTTGTTTAAAACTGCTCTTTTCATTTGGTTCTTTTCCTCATTATTTATGTTTTATTGTTATTTGTTTTGATTACTATTTATCATTCTTTATTATTTTTTTTTATTATTCATCTTTGGTCTATTTTGTTTTCTTTAAGATATTTCTAACAGATATTCAAATATTATAGATATTATTTAGATTTTTTTAGACATTTCTTCTCATTTTTTTAAAATAATTTTGATTCCTTCTTATTATTATTATTATTAGCAAAATAATAATTTTAAAAAATAATTGTTATATAAATTAATGGTTTTATTTTATTGTTATTTATCTTCTATTCATTTTCTATCTTGTCTTGGACACGAAAATACGGAGATGGAACGGTGGTTTCGGCATAATAAATTAAGTTGGGATACGTGAGTATAATAACTGCGTGTGAATTATTCACGCAGATTGCGCGACACGTACCGCGTATACGCAGACCGCGAATTCAACAATTTGGGATTGGGCCAAATTTGGGTCAATCGTGCAATATTGGTCGTAATTATGGGCCAATAAAAACCTACTCGTAACGAACAATTAGGTGGGTTTTAATTATTTTAAAGATTTTTATAAATTTCAATTTTGAAGAATCAATGAAGAAAATTTCATCCGCGTTCTGCAGGAAAAATAAGAAGCATTTGGAAGAATTGAACAGGCCCGTCCAGTCGTGAAGATTGAATACACGTTTTAATTCGAGGTTTAAATTACGCTCGACAACGAATTTTATTTTTATTTATTTTTGCTTCATTATTATTATTATTATCATGTTATGAATATTTGTTAAATTTAACGTTATGATATTTCAATGTCACTTGTGTTTGTTTTTGTTGTAACTAAATCGTATTCGATAATTTATTTAATTAAATGTTATAATAATTTTCTTTGATTTTATTTTGATCGTTCGATACGTTTTTATATATTATTTATTAAATATTTTTCAGATTTCAGGTTATTGAAATTTTATTAGGAGTCATGCATTGTTGCTAGAATTTTATATTTTTTATCTTTGTACTATACCTAACTCAATTTTAAGAAAAATAGGTGCAACGATAACTTTATTTAGATTTACAATTATATTTTTTTTTCTAATATTGCCAATATTTTTATTAATTTATATTTATACTGCTCATAAGTTATGCATATTTATCAATATTAGTTTTATTCGAATAATCCCAAACAGTTCAAAATCTTTGAAACTTTGAAAATCGTATAGAAACCATGAAAAAAAATCATTACATTTTCCCGCAGTGGATTTGGGGGGAGAAATTAAGCTCAAACGTTTTTTCATTCACGATATGAAAAATTATTATTCCAGGTGAGATCCACGCGGTTCTGACAATTTTAGAGTCCTCTCTATTGTATAACGCGGCAGCCCGTGCAACGTGATGTAAATTTTAAAAATTCGGTGCGAGGATTTCGCACTGAAGATGTGCCCAAGCGTAGAAAAGGAAAAAAAAATTAAGTTAATAGAAAATGATCGAGTACTTGTTATTTCATCAAATTCATATAAATACTTCTTATTAAGTTTCATTCGATCTCTAACTTTGATTATTTAACGGATCGCAATAAAAATATATTATTCATTAATCAATCAATCAAAATCCGAGAACAAAACTTAAACGATCGCAAATCTAAACCAACTAAAACGCAAGCAAACTCAAATTTAAGCAAACCCAAACACGAACCGTTCAAAATCCAAACCCAAGATAACTCTAAAGCGACCGAAGCCGAGGCCAGGTAAACCCAAACACATCACTAACCAAACCCAAACAATCGCAAACCCAAACGAACCTAAACTCGAACAAATTAAAACCCTAACACAAACAAATACAAACCCAAGAAAACTCTAAAGCGACCGAGCCAGATAAACCTAAACCAAATAATCCCGTATCTAGACTTACCTAAACAAGTCAATATCTAAACCCAAATAAACCCAAAGCCAACTGAACTCAAATCGACACGCAGCCAAGCCGAAACGACCCTAAATCCACCTGAATCCAAACTCAAACGAAATACAATCCAAAGAAACCAATGTCCAAATCAAAACGCAGCCAAACAATTTGTTTGGGTTTGTTTAGGTTCGTTTTTTATTTGCCAAAATAAAACCCAAACAAACCAATGATTTGAATATAGGTTTGTTTGGGTTCCATTTTGTTGAAGTTTGGATTCAGGTGGGTTTAGGGTTTTTTTCGCTTGGCTGCGTTTCGATTTGAGTTTGGTTGGGTTTGGATTATTTCGGATTGGGTATTGGTTTGAATATGCGTTTTTATTTTACTTGAGTTTGATTGGGCTTGGCTTTGTTTCGCGTATGTTTGTATGGGTTTGAATTAAACCCGAAACCAGAAACCCAAACAAACCCAACCATACGAAAACCTAAGGAAACGCGAAGGTACCTTGAAACCACAACCAAAAGCTGGCGACGTAGCCGAAAATTATGCATCATTCTGGATCGAGAAGAGCACTTCTCTCATCGCGAATGAATTGCAAAACAGTTTCTCGCTGAACGTACTTTCAAGGTGGATCATCAAGGAACGGAGTCTGGAGTGAGAATGCGCGGTTTCCAAGAGAAAAAGGAAGGGTCCATCGATTGCCTGGAAAATCCTTGTTCAGCATATTAAAGAGCGCCGCGCGTCACCTCGGTCTAATTGAGTTAAAGGGTCCACTTGGAGGGCTGCATAAGGGCGCGTTTCCATTTTCCGCTTGCGACCGAGTACGGACGAAAAAGAAAAAAAAAGAGCTATATTTCTCATGGCAAGAGTGTTCGTGAACGTTCTTTTATCGAGTTTTATTTGAGTTTCGAAATTGGATCGATATGGGTACAAAAAAGTAACTCGCTCCGGCGATTTGTCCAAAAAAAGTGCACTCAACGAGGTAGTGAGAGAAACGAGAATAATTCGTTTTCCCAACTGGCTAGTAACGAGAAATTGTAACTGATCCGCCAAAATTTCATTGCTAATCGAAATTAGTTTTTTTTTCAATAGACTTGAAATTCGCATTGTTAAGACGCAATGAAAATTTTTTTCTAATTTTATTGTTTTCTTAGATATCCATTATTTGGCGAAATATTTTTTTTTCATATTTGAAGTTCTGTTTATCACAATAAACATTTGAATAATTTTTGAGCTATTTTACCAACGATTTTAGTGAAAAAAAATAGAGAAATTGAAAAAATAATGATTTTTAATATCAATGATGATTTCAAAATGGTGAAGAATAGTTGCAAACTTAAAATCTCGTTTTTTTCAATGACTTTTATATTTTCTTTTGTTTTAGAGCGATTTTGTTTGCTGTTTGGCAAATTTTATAATATTCATTAGATTGTGCTCATTCTGCTGTAGAAAACTGTGCTAATCGTCTTTTTGAGTGATTTCATTTTGTATCACTTTTAAGGCTTAGCAATGGAATATCCAGAAAGTAAGAAGCAATATTTTCGACACCTGCTTTTGGCATTTTCGACCATATTTTCGACGTTGCAAATGCCGCAGGCTGCTTCAGCAACTTTTTCGTCTCGATGAAAGAAAAGCAGGTGTCGAAAATGTTGGTTCAAATATTCAATTTCTAAGACTCAAAAGTAATGAAAATGAAATTCCTTAAAAAGACGAATTAGCACAGTGTTGTAGGGCGGAAAGATAACAATAGAATTTGATACTATTGACAGTTATGACAAATTTTTCGCTAAAATAAAAGTAATAATAAAATAATCATTATTTAAAAATAAATCGCTTCAATACCGAATATAATGATTATTAAACAATTCAACATTCAATAGAAGGTATCAGAAATGTTGGTTCAAATATTTCATTTCTAAGCCTCAAAGTTACAAAATCAAATTCCTCAAAAAGACAAATTAGCACCAGTGGCGGATCTAGGGTATGATGGGCCCAAGGCGGTCTGGAGAACATGGGCCCCTAAAAGATAGCATGAAACATTTTTCTGTCGAGCTAAAGATTAGACTCAATTTACGCATATATTTTATTTACATAAACATAAAGCTAATGACAAGTTGAACATATTTTGTACGTACATGTTATCTTAGAAGCTGATTTTACGGGCTTTTCTAGTAGCGAATTCGGTAATTACTTCATCGAAATCAAATTAAAGCATTGCATTGAATAATAAGAATTTTTCATTACCTCCTAAAAATTTTGTCTGTGTTATATTATGCAGCATTTTATAAATCACCGATTAAATTAAAATCGTATAATTGGTTATAATCACATATTGATTGTAATTTGGAACTAGAAAGCATTGCATTGAATAATAAGAAGTTTTCATTACCTCCTAAAAATTTTGTCTGTGTTATATTATGCAGGATTTTATAAATCACCGATTAAATAAAAATCGTATAATAGGATATAATCACATATTGATTGTAATTTGGAACTAGAATTTGTTATACGTTGAACGTAGACATAAAATGTGACTTACCTGTAGTTTTAAATATGGAATATTTCAATTGAAGGCACTGTATCTTGTAAAGCACACTAGAGAAGATCGTTTGTTTTTATAAACGGTTGCAGCTAACGCCGGTGAATAATATTTGTCAATTCCACTCGGGATTATATATTTTCAAAAGAGTAATTGAATTGTTAACGTAATCACTTTAATATTGTGCTATTCGACGATGTACCTGCTATCAATAGTTGTCATTAGCTCCGGTCTGCGGTTCAGATCAGCATGTTGAATTTGTGAGTATGCAGAGATCGACAACGATGTAATACATATGTAGCGAAACAGGAATCCACCAATATTAAACGGTTCATCATAACTTTGTGACGAACATTACCATTTTTGAGGCCCCCGAAAAATTGTTAATATTCGACATATTATTCTGCCCTTCAAATAATCTTTTCTCAAACATTTTGGGGCCCCCCAAAACTCACTATTTTCCTTGGGCCCGGGGCGAACCGCGCCCATCCCCCCCCCCCCCAGATCCGCCACCGATTAGCACAGTTTTGTAGAGCAGAAAGATGCTCTATCGAATGAATATTAACCCTCAGTTAGGGTTTACCATCCGTCTGGGTTTGTCCGGACATGTCCTGACTTCTAGATCTTTGTCCGGATTTTTTGGCTTAGGTGGAATACGAGTAATAAAATTTATATAAGTCATATCAAGTAAGTCTTCAAATTGTATTAACCTTTCATTCATCTAAAAACAAAATATAAATCTTCTTTTACAATCATCTTAACGAGATTAAACAATAAGTCTTCTATTTCAAACAAACAACTAGTTAAAAAATGAATTCTTTTCTTCAAAACAAAAATAGTTCAAAATCATTAAAAAATAGTTCAAAATAATCAAACTTATCGCTAGTTTTCGGTACCGTATATTATTTTTTATATTTTTCAGAGGTTTCCGGTGCTTTAATTTGTCCGGATATTTTGGCTTAGGTGGAATACGAATAATAAAACTGGTATGAGGAGTATCAAATAAGTTTTTTAAATGTATTAACCTCTCGTTCAACTAAAAACAAAATATAAATCTTCTAATTTCAAATAGAAGATTTATAGTCTTTTCAGTCTTCAGTCGTCACACTGTCTTTCAACAGCCTCAGGCTCAGTCTCTAACATTTTCAGTGTTCAAACAATCAACTAGTTTAAACATGAAATATTGTATTCGAAACGTAATATAAAATGAAATATTTTCTTCAAAACGTAAAATAATCAAACTTATCGCTAGTTTTCGGTACCGTATATAATTTTTTTTATATTTTTTAATACCAGGTACTTGACGGAGCAGCTCCCATTCTTCCAAACGTTTTTGTAGAATTCTTCGCAGGGCATATTTGAAAGGTTGTATTGGATCATCATTAATGATCTAACCGAGGGTACAGCCGTGCCTACCGTACCACTACAACTGAGTGGGTAATGTTTGCATCTTGTGACTACGACATCCGGATTTATTGAAATATTCGGCGTTTTGTCCGGACTTTTCAAATTTCTCAATGGTAACCCCTACCCTCAGTTAAACAACAAACAAAATCGTTGAAAAAAAAGAAAATATACAAAATCTACGAACTTAATCCCTAACCTAATAAATTCGTTGATAAATAAATTGTGTAAAACATCCTGTACATTCGTTTCTGTCCTGAATCATCGATGAAGAGAATACGTTTACCTGTAGATCCATCCTCGTCACCCAATCTAATCTTTCGATTCCTTAGGTACATAAAGACAAAGTATACCTATATGTATACCTATATGTGTGTGTGTGTGAAATTGTAACGACTCTGGAGACGAACAAATTGAAACAATGGTTCGAATGTCATTTCGTGGGAAAACATTTGTCAACCGGATATATATAGACAAATGTATACATGCTCAAGCCATGTATTGCTGGGGATGCAGCACTGAATTTCTCATTATATTTAATTAATTGACATCGCAGGATTCGAGGAAACTGAGGTGCAATTTCATCATCGCTTATCTATATACAGGGTGTCCCAGCTAAGAATGTCATCCGTGAAATGGGGGGTAGGGGGTGGAATTCTAAGACGATCGATATAAGCATGTATGGGTCCCAGATCAACCCCTGAATTGTTATTAATTTTTTACGGCAGCCAATCAGACGCGCCCGGAGGCGGGCCTACGTCGGTAGGTGTTAGTGCCCGGAGGGACAGTACCCCCACCATGCGGACACTGCCGCTCGTCGGTGTGCGCTTGCATGTGGTAGTGTCCAACAAAAAAGGCACTATCGGCGCGCGCGGCCGAGCCGATGTCATAGCCTTATTCGTTATGATTTTCAGTGCGTCTGGATTTTTTTTTTAGTGAGCGATTCCGGCCTTAACGGCAGACGCTGTTACCTGTCCTCTGTCTATAACCCGTCCTTACCCTCGTGCCTCTACTAACTGTATTGCAACTATGTATTCGGTAATAATCCACCCAATATGTCTATCAATAAGTTGTAATAAATAAACAATGAAATCAATAAATGAATTATTAATAAATAAATAATTATTTATTATCAATAGTAATTTTAGGCAATTCGGTCCAACCGTCAGCGACAAATGACAAATAAATTGCGAAAGCGTTATCGCTGAGGATTGGACCGAATTGCCTAATATTTATTTGTTTCATTATTTATCTATTACAAAAGTCTCTTGCTTTTTCTTTTAGAATTTTTTAGAACTGGTCATGTCGAAATATATTCTAAAAAATTCGAAAAGAAAAAGCAAGAGACTTTTTAGAGTCTTTTTTTTGTAACCAAATTCTTATGGGTTGCATTTTTATGCATAAAATAATCAGGTTCGTAAATTTGATGCAAGTTATAAAAATGTTGGTCTAAAATTAAAAATTTTCTTTCCATGAATTATGACTTAAATTTTCAACTTACTACTTAAAACTGTCCTTATCAAACCAACTCAATAGATTTACAGCATTCTCTAATCATGAATTAGTCTTAGGAATGTTTTTTTTTCTTTTTAATAAGTTGAATAATTTTAAGGATTTTCCACCTTGCTATCTTTGAAGACTGATTTTAGCTAATTTTCCCCCATTAAGTACCACTTTATTTGTATTATTATGAAAGCTGAGAGTCTGGCGCATTTCTGAGACTAACTAAGAAATCATTATGTCACCAGTTTGGATTTTTAATTTACAGTTGAAAATTGAAGCTGATTATTTTATGCATAAAAAATGCAACTCATAAGAATTTAGTTACCAAAAAGAAGACTCTGAAAAGTCTCTTGGTTTTTCTTTTAGAATTTTTTAGAACTGGTGATGTCGAAATTCCTCAAAAAATCGAAAAAAAATCATAACTCCTAAATTATAAAAAATTGCATAACATACATGGGAGTGTTTCGGATACCCCATGACATGCTGGATCTAAATTTTTTTTATGACGTCAATTAACCGGCCACCCTGTATATCGTCGACAAATTAATTCATTCACTTCGAGAATACAATTGTTATTCAGTCGACGCAAACTTGACAAACCCTTTATTTCGTATTTTCGTATCATAAGTGGAAAGTACGATCATTTTTATCAGTGGGGATAGTTATTCTTTCTACTAAAAAAGTTAAGTGACTTTTAGAAATTCGATTAAATTTCATCACGAGATTCTCATTAACAAAAAATTGGATTGTCTTCGCTCGTGAAACAATTTCTGTTAGTCGTAAGTTACAAAGCTGTACAATATTAGATAAAAAAACGTGATTTTTGTTTGTAATGACAAATGAAATAAATAGAAATTATAATTGTTTTCTGAATTTGTGAGAACACCATTTCTCTTTGCGATATTATATATAAAACTGTATTGATTGATAAGAATCACGATTATTTTTCTCAACCATAAATCAAAATATTCTTACTAGCCAAAAACAACACTACTTTTGTCAGCAAAACGTACTTCATCTTTATGAGAATACAATAATATAAAATCGTAAAAAATAAAACGATTCTTTAAAAAAAGAAACTTAATTCCTTGGCAAGAAACAAAATAATTTTTATCAACAAGAAATAACATTACTATCATCAGTAAAAACGTAAACTTTTCCGTACATCACTTTCTAAACGTTTTGTTACCTATTACAATAAATTATTATTATTACAAAGAATCAATTAAATTTTTCGTCGCATTACAATAAATCAGGATAAAAGAAAAGTTTTTGAAAATACGAGAGACAAAAAATTATTCATCAAATAATAAAATACAAAAAAAATTAAGAAAAAACATCGTAATTAATGTGACATTAGCTAAGTTATGAATACACTACGTATAATATATACAAATCAATAAAAAACACAAAACAAAACTTTATTCATGGAAAAATACAATATTAAAAAATGAATAAAATAATGTCGTCCTAATTAAAATGAGATTAGTTGAATTATGAAAAAGAAATTTGAATTGTTAAAATTTATGTATTTCCCTGTTCGATTTGAATAAATGAAAAAATAAATAAAAATTGTATGTCCTCTTAAACTGCATATCCGAAAATGAACAGGGGCGTGAAAATGAAGCTTTGAATCGAGCTAGTCGCCAGTTAATTAAGACTTTCGAATCCTCGACCTACGGCAATGTACATTGCGATCGATATTCCATTATCACCGAGAGCCTTTTATCAACACGGAGGAGGAGGCGCGATCATCTGCAAGAGTGCGTGTGTACTTCTCTCTCTCTCTCTCTCTCTCTCTCTCTCTCTTTCTCTCCTTCTCTTTGCTCTCGACCTGAATTTCGTCTCCTTAGCGATATTGCCCCACTCCCGAAACGTGTCAACGGAATTGCACGAAAATTCTCCGAGTCTAGGATTGAGAGTGCGCAAGCTTTGAGAATTCCATTCCGGAAATTGATCGCTGAAATTCAAATCTCACTCACCGGATATAACGATAGGAATAAAGATAAGGGAAAACAGTTTAAAAATTCCGATCCTAAAAACAATTAATCTAATATTTTTATTTGTTACATTTTAATAATTAAGATAACAATCGCTTTAATTAACTTGATTAACTTAACTCAATAGCAAATTTAATCAATAAAATTAAGGCAATTGTTTTCATATTTTTTAATTATTATGTATTTTCTGAAAATTGTAAATAATATTAATTTTAAATGTGCTTTTGAAGTAATGATAGAATAATGATTATTTATAATTAATTAAGAAGAAAAAAGAGATAAAATTTACGAAATATTTTAGCCCAATAAACTATTATGTTTATTGTTCATTTAATCCATTGTGTTTTAAATGGAGTAATTAAGATCGTTCGTTAACATTTAAAAAACACACTGACTACTTTTAGGGTACGAAAACAATTGTTAAAAAATAAAATACTTATAAAATAAATAAACAAGGCAAAAAAAACACTTTCCTTATAATAAATAAAAAATAAATGAAGATTCACCAGTAAAATTGATGTCTTCCTGGTAAGAGTTTCGGACAAATCAACATAAAATCGATAGTAAATAAATGGAATTTCCAAAATTAAGGAGATTTTTATATAATTTTTTATTGTTTACTTATTGATCATATTATTTTTATTTTCTAAAAATCATGAAATATCTGATATTTTCTGTTAAAATATCAGATGTTTATTTTTATTTTTCATTTCATGTAAATATCAAATAGCGTGTATGTGTGTGTGTGTGTGTGTGTGTGTGGCTGTGATATGGAGGAACGAGGAGGATGGAACTGTCATTGTTCGCGGTCGATAGTTTCTCGCTTGAACGACGCGTGCACACCGCGGGTACGTGGCGGTTGACAGTTTTTGCTTGATTAATTACGGACGATGCCATATAGCATGTGCCTATCCCGGGCTCGTGGAATGTATGGCGCTTGAATGGATTTAACACATTATGCTGAGCGCTGACTAATGTCACTATACGCGTACCGGAGCATTCTGTACTAACTGATAAAACTGTTGTACGAGCAACTGACTGCTTTCAGTTTGCCACTTGTCGGTACGCGTATACATACATATACCAGACTTACACCAGATTATATATACTATATATATAGATTTAGTTTTTATTTTTATCACAAGATTTTCATGCATGTTGTAAAGGCTGAAAAGTCCTCGGTCTGATATATGAGACATTAGCATCTCAGGCCGAGAACTTTTCAGCCTTCACAAACATGCATGAAAATTCTTTCTCGTATTAAAAATCAGTGAGGCTGAAAATTACTCGGCCTGAGAATCTACCTTCGCGAGCAAAAGTAGGAAATCACTTACTTGGAATTGATTTCGCGCGATCTTGAGTAGGTACTTAATATCTAGTTAAGAATAATAAAAATGGTACCATATGAGAGGTTAAACTGTTAACTTTAAATTCATACCAAATTCATTCAAATCACGCCATTATTTAAGAAGTTATCCCGGATTACGTGAAGAAGTAAGGAAAAAGATATGTTTCAATTAGGTCAATGAAGAAATTTTAAGGCCAAATAAAATGTTATTAATTCATTTTTGTTGGTTTCTTCATTCATTATTTTTCCATCCTTATGCTTTCCTAACTCCTTTACACAATCCGGGATAGCTCCTTAAATACTGGAGTGATTTAAATGAAGTTGGTACTAATTTAAACTTAACAGTTTAACCTTTCAAATGGTACCATTTTTATTATTCTTAACTATTTATTAAGTACTCAAGATCGCGCGGAATCAATTCCAATAAGTGATTCCATATATCTCAGCCGAGGACTTTTCAGCCTTTCTCGTTTGTGAAAAAAATCAGTGTGGCTGAAAAGTCCTCGACTTGACAGGTCATTCTCGAAATCTCGGGTATCTTCCTCTCGTTCTCTCTCGGTGCAATGCTGCTCCCTCTGAACGTGTAAAAACCGAAGTGCAAGAACGGAACGCTAGTAATGGCGAAAAGGGCGAACTGGAGAGAGGGAATTTCAAGGATGTATAGCACGTACGTGTGAACTACGATGAAATCGTGAACCGAACGAACGAACGGTCCGTTTAATCGGCGTGGAATCGTGCCGGATGTTGGAACACAGTGCGATTCTGAAAAGCCAAAATTTGCACGCGTGATACGTGCTGATAGGCAACACACACGCACAGACATATACGTGCGCTACAGTTGGTGTTCGTTTTTGTTTAGAATGCATTTTCATCGTAGATTTATTTTTGTGTATGCATAATTTACATTTTCTTTTGTTTTACGATTTTGTTGCTGTTTGGAAAAGTGTTAATAGACTTTCGATGCCGATCTTTCTGCTCTACAAAACTGTGCTAATCTTCTTTTTGAATAATTATTTATTTTTTATTGCTTTTAAGGCTTGGAAATGGAATATTTGAAGCAACATTTTCGACACTTGCTCGTCTTCTGTTATCGAGGGCAAAAAGCTGCTGAAACTGTTCGGGGCATTTGCAACGTCGAAAATGTCAAATTTCCATTGCTAAGCCTCAAAAGTAAGAAAAAATTAAATTACTCGAACAGGCAATTAGCACAGTTTTGTAGAGCGGAAAGAGTTCTATCGAATGAATATTATATATTCAGTCAAACAGCAAACAAAATCCTTGTTAAACAAAAGAAAATATAAAAACATTACGAACTAATTGCTCAACCTAATATGAATATGAAGAAAGCTGAAAAGTTCTAGTCCGAGATAAATCATAACCTCAACCTCATATGAATATGAAGAAGGCTGAAAAGTTCTAGTCCGAGATAAATCATTTTATTCGTGTTTCAGGCTGAGAACTTTTCAGCCTTCTTTATATTCGTACATATTGAGACCCGACCAAGAACTTTACAGTCTGAGGTAAATGCATAAAACGAAGAATTCTCTTATCACTACTAAAAACTACCATCTGTAAACGTGTTCAACCTCAACTAAATTTTCGCCCGAATAGGCCAAGCGCCGGGTACTTTTGGGATAAAAATGTTCGGTAACCGGTATGCAAATTTTGTAAAATACTGTATATATTCGTCAGCACTTTATTTTCTCTTTCGAAAATTGTTGTCAAATAAAATGCTGACGAATATATACAGTATTTTACAAAATTTGCAACAATTAAAACGGTTTAGCAATTTTCCGAAAAACTCAGATTCGCGTTGAATTAAAAAAAATAAAAAATTCAAATTGAATACCAATCTTCATATTCTTCTATTAAAAAAGAAATCATTATTAATATTACAGCACATTACTCTATACAATATAAAATAATACTGTACAATATAAAATAGCATTATACAAGCACAACGTTAATTAATAATAATAATATTAACAATAACAATAACAATTCTTACGACGTAGCGTTATGTACTATTGTTTTTTGCCACATGGACATTCTTGTATG
>JAPYZJ010007257.1:0-16142 GCA_030522765.1 Ophioninae sp. B BG-2022a
TTATTTTAATTATTATTATTGTTTTCTTGTTGGAATTATTATCATTTCTTGTTTTTATACTACTCAAGTTATTTTTAAGTTTTATGTTACTATCTTTTGGAAACTTTTTTGCCCGATAGTTGTACTTGGGCATAATAAATCATATCATCATCATCATCTCTCTCTCTCTCTCTCTCTCTCTCTCTCTCTCTCTCTGAATCTTATACTGTCGCCTGTATTCCAGGCATTTCAAGTTTAACGACGAACACGTAACTCACACACCCAGAGACAAGAATACCAAGCATATGTGAGAAGTGATAAATTTGTTTATCCTTTATCTACGGAAATTTAACGTATCCGATAAGAGTAGGCAACACCAAAAGCTGTGAAGTTTTTGACGATGCACGGCTAACTTCAGTCGTATTTTGATATAACCTGCGATTAGAGATGCTGGACGAAAAAAAAATCAAATCCGGCAGAAAACGCAGAAATTAGGTAAGTTTGAAGACTTTTGCTGGAAATCTTTAATACTTTTGCTGTTTTGAATGTATTTTTGAGACAAGCAATTATTTGGTAAGAATGAAAAAAAAACTGTGGAGTTTTTAAGACGATGCCTGACAAGTGCACCGAAAAAAAACTTTTTCTAAACGTGCAAATTAACGTTGAAACGATTCGTTTGAAAAAAACTACGATTTTCGGTTCATCGAAGTAGTTTCGCCTCTAAAAAAAAATTTCTTACAACATGGGTGTTTAGCTTTCAGAAACATACGAATATCCTCTCGTTCGAAGGCGAACAGCATCCAGCAAAGTTAATCAATTTTTCCAAAAGTTCCTCGTAATGCACGTATAATGTTGGGAAAGACTTCCTGGCAACTTTTATTCCTCAGCTGCAAGACTATGTCTATAACTCTCTAGTACTTACGGTACCACGTGACTCTTATATTTTGTGCAGCATACGCAGCTTACGGAGCGGATACTAACAGGCGAAGAGTTGGTCAGATAAAAAAAAGTTGCTTTCTAAAAAAAAATCTCACGGTGGTTCTAATAAAATGACACTTTTGGATTATGGGGGTGTGTAAGTGCTTCTGTTCGTTTTGTGGTTCCAAAACTTCTGGGGTTCCCATGTTGGAGAATAGGGTGAAGGTGACCTTGAAAGTTAGGGAAAGTTACCTGGAATGGAAGCTTTGAAAATCGAGAAAATTAAGAGCTTCCGGTTTTTACCGGAAGTGGCCGTTAATGTATTTGTATTTACACGTATATGACTGGTACACATTGCAGTTTATACAGGAAACAATAGACACTCTTTTCCGTCACACAGACACTCTAATTACTCGTAATTACGCGTATTCCTCTAGCAGTCGCAAAGTGCTTTTTAGAAGGTGCGCTGGCGTCGAACTGGGTCACGCTGCTGATGGCCACGTTAAAAGCTTGCGTATTACAAACCTGTCCGTAGAACATACTGCATGGAAAAGCGAAACGACGATACCTGACAGGCTTGCCGATCGCATATATATATCGGAATGGGAAAGGGTGTGTGTGTGTGTACTCGATAAATTCAAGTGTGGACTCGATAAATTTAGCCTCCATGCTAAAATGCTTCGTTATTTCCTGAAGATCGATTGAACTTCGTCGTTTTTCTGGGCTCGACTTTGTATAAGTCGTTTTTTTTTATAATCTTCCAAAATACAAAGTAATTTGGGAAGGAATGAATAATTAGGGAAAATGAAAATAAAAGAATTTAGTTTTAGGGAAATATATAAATATGATGTAAAATATGACAATGTATGCATAAAAAGTATGTGAATAGAGTGTTTATTATTATTTTCAATAATTATTATGACCCAAACAAATTCGATATTATTATAAAAAATATTTTGAGAATCGCGAAAATTTTTTGTTTTTTATTTTAGAAACGCGAGGTTGAGGTTTTGAGGTTTTGAGGTTTTTGAGAAACGCGAAAACGTGAAAAATATTTTTTTTTGTTGAAGTTATTTACTTATATTATTATTATCTTTGTTAAGATAATAATAATATAAGTAAAGATAATAAACGTAAAAAATATTTTTTTTTTGTTGAAGTTATTCACTTATATTATTATTATCTTAACAAAGATACTAATAATATAAGTGAATAACTTCAACAACAACAAAATTTTTCAGGATATATAAATAATACTTCTCTAACGACGATAAAAAAAAATTATTGAAACAAACAACGCCCGAATCGTTTAGAAAAGGATTATGAATAGACTATAAAAAATTAATCTAAATACACAGAACGAGGTAAATAAGAAAATAGAAAATATTTCGAAAGGTCAACATCGACGTCCGCGTTTCTAAGCACGCCTGTTTCAACGTTCACGATCCAGCGACTACAATTGCGAATTTATGGGGTAACTTTATCATCGAAACCCTGCATTGGAGGCGATCGATGAGCGCTGACAAGTGCGTACCAGGGTAGTCGCGTTTCATGGTACACGGGCCATAGCTGATGCAGGATCAATGTGTAGTGAACATTGCAAAGATGGCAAAGAAATTGAGCCTGGTATATTAATGTAGCGGGTTTTTCAAGAGAAATTGGCTAGGCTCCCCTATGCAAGCTTTATATTCCATAGTTGCATCAATGTATGCAAACGTCACTCAGATATACACTTTGAGATTGTTCTGGTAACTAGTTTCAGTTTTTACCTCGAAATCGAGAGATTCAATACAACAAAAGCTCGGATTAAAAAAAATCCGTCTGAGTTACTTACCTAGTTTTTGTTAGATATAGTGGAAATTGATATAGAATATCATAAAACCGTTAAACGTTTTATGAAAAAAATTTACGACAGATCTTCAATTCAATGATAAACAAAATCTGTTGTGACGTAATTGATCAGAAGGGAAAGTTAGGCTTGTATTCACCAACACGTGGCATACAAAATCCGCAAGTTTTTACCTTCAATAGTAAAGACCTTTCTTAAGTTCAAATGACCTTCAGGCAACCTTCAAGGTCAAATATGACCAATGGCCCGAGTACATAGTTCAACGTAAAATTCTCTGCTCTTTCGATTGCCCATATAAAAAAATAAGGGTTCCCATTTGAAAGAACGAATTTGAACTTGAAATGACCTTCAAGATAGAGTTCAAGGTCAAGTTGAAAATCGCTATTGGATTCCTCGTGAAAAACTACCGAACACGTGACTCTAAATATTATCTTCTCGTAACATGGTCTCTGAAATTACCAGGGATTTCCACACTTTTGCCCAAGGCTGTATTCGTGGCTGCGTGCATCGTGGCTAATGTGTAGAAATGGTTTTACTCTTGGATTTATTGATGTTGAGTATTAGAATTTAATCGGTCGAACGTTTAAACTCGGCTTTCTCTTAGCAACGTTTGCCTGTGTAGAGAGGACTGTTAATTATAATTCGACGTAGATAATAAGGGTAAGCCGCTTATGGGGAATCCAGCGCTAGACAGAGTGGATAGGATCAAGGGAGTAGGAGAGCGTAAGCGTTTGTGCTGTAGCTCATCACCATTGGAATCTATGCTGGGAATGGTTGGAATACTATAATGCACATAAGCGAGCCGGCCTCGTTTCACTAGAGAGGGGGGGGGGGGGGGAAGACAAAGGTAACCTTCCAATCGTCTTTACAGATTGCAAAATCATTTCCGGTATATTTGATGTCCCTGCAGTATCTCTGAATCAAGTTACCCCCAAAATCGTGACGTAAATTCATGAAGTGTCGTACTGATCAGTCATTGATTCCAAACACCGAATGAACAAGATAAATCGTGTCAGATGATTATTATCAAAAACAATCCAAAGGATAGTTTTTAATGAATTCGATTGAAAGTGATAACAGTGATTGGTTTGTGGAGGAGAACGAAGAGGTAAATTTGCAAATGTCAAAGATGCAAACAGGCTAGACGAGCTGTTAGGGTTGACTACGACAGTGTGGTTTGGGTTGCAGGCAACACTCGTTAAATAATTAATTGACTATGTCATGAGACATCACACGGAGGAAAAGCCTTAGGCCTTGGAATCTATTATCGTCGAAGGAAGGAGTTTCGACGGCGAAATTGTGAAATTGTAGGATAGATAGGGAGGCCCTTCTCTGTTGGTTGGTACAGAGTGTGCACACGATGAGGAGACTTAATGAAGTCGAAGTATTAACGAAAATGATAATTTTAGTAAGCGAATTGCCCGTTTTGCTTGGTGGAATATCAAATCGGATTCCTGAAACACACCCATCCTACGGTCTTAACGTTCAGCGAGATTGTAGGAATAACAGGAGTATTAGAACGTTTAGCTATCGAATTGTCTGACTCCACTTCGAAATCACTCTTACTCCCTCTTTCTCTCGATTCGTCTCTAGCTCGTTGAGAACACGTAGAAATCGTTTTCTTAAAACGAGTTTTTAATATACCCTCATCATCTCTGATCACCGTATACGACCATATCTTTACTAATATCGATCTTTCACACGAAGAGCTTCGACGTTTATGACAATGTCACTTATCCAAGGTACTTTGTTGCCGGCTTGCTTTCTGAAGGAAAGTTTGAACAATTCGAAGGAACGGTTGGATGAAACCGCGCGCGCGCGCGCTCGCGAGGTATATCTCTCTTCTATCGCGTTAGACAGCCGACGGAGTGAGAGAGGCCTTTACGGTTAATTGAGTTTCGAATCAAATTATCGCTAACGAGCAAAGTTGTCGGGAGATATTGGTGACGTTACGAGAAGAGTTCTAAGATATACGAAAGATCCAAGAGGTCGGGAGTTGCCAGGAGATGATAGTTTTGACGTTTGTAGATCCTGTGTAAGAGGGCTTGATTCGTATAATCAGAATCCATGTGAGACGTTCGTTATACAGTTCTGATCGGATTATCAGAAGCGTACGCTGCGTTGAATCTATTTGAGTGTGAGATCATGATTTTCGTTGGTATTTCAAGGACAGCATACGGAAAATCAATAAATTGCTTTGGATATTTATCACGCGCCATCATGCACCTGGAAACGTATCGCTCTTTATCGAACCAGTCTGATAGAAAAGTTCACTTCGACACTTCTCAGTTTTGATCTAAATTTCTTGATTGCATCAAAGTAAACCAGCACAAAAGTAGACCAACAAAAACTTCGACCGTTATAAATAATCGTTGTGATTGAACCGTAATACGACTGTTCAGCCTGTAGCCTTTCGACCGTTTTCCAAGCGTCGTTGCGCCCTGTTGCGCAAGATACTCCAAAGATTGGAAATAATTAGCCTCGTCACTGACTGCTAATCCGGGCGTCTCGAGAAACGTGTAATTAATCGAGTCAAAGTTCTAATTGGCATGGGGACTGCGAGCGTCTATACGCCCAGGGTCGTTTCATTAACTGGGGAATCGTCGTTGAATATAGACGAAGCGGTGGTACACAACGTAAACCAGGCTTCGTTCCTCAATTTCTTTTTAAAACTTGACAATGTCTCCACACGTCAGCTCGAAATTGGGCGACCAACACTTTTCCAAAAAGTACGAAACGACCGTATTCCAAAAGGGAAGTTGTCGCATCGTGCAGTCAAGGCACATATGTCAACGGTATTACCAACATGCTGGGCTGACTGTGGTAACGTCATCATAGTTGTAGCGTCTAGACTACGGTCGTTAGCTTTCACCTAGAGCTTTGATGCATAATACCCGATGAAACTTCCAGCTAAAATATCCATTGCTGGATCTAGGGATATAGATACGTGGCTGAGCCACGTGGCGTTATCATTACGTTATTCGTTGGACCGTAAATATCCGCACATTGGAAATCACCATTGGGTATGTCGTGGTTCAACAATCTTTTATCATCGATCGTAGTATCGTTCCAAAAGAGTTTGGAACTACGACGTTCCGTTATTACCAATGCAATTGTAGGCTGAGCTTGCGCATGTGGGGTATGGATGTGACCAGCCATAGAAAAGCCCACGTCGAAGTTGCATCCTTTTTATCATGTGCGGGAGCACGTGAAGGACAAAGCGAAAAGGTAGCAAGGGACGAATGGAGGATGAATAAAAAAAAGGGTATATTCGTATATTGGTTAGGTGGAGGTTGCTTCGATGAGAAACGGAGGAGGGTTTTCGAAGGTGCACATGGCGAGGTGAAGCGGGCCAGGGTGAACCTGATACTACACTGATGTAGGTATACGTATACAGGCTTCGGGAGAGTACAGTTAAGGTGTGCGGCAAGGGGTACGAAGCAAGGTGAGGTACACAGCAACAGCAACGGGGAGAGATCGAGTGAGGGCCGAAGCTGGCGCTGAAGCGAATCGCTATGGCAACGGCTTCGCTACGGATTCCATTTACCTATCGTCATGGAAACGTGGGGTGGCGCTCAAAGCTGTGCTCGTTCAGTGAGAGAGGGAAAAACGACGAGAGGAGACGGGCGGGGTTGACGAGAAAAAGAGAGAGTCCTGGCGACAGAGAGAGAGAAAGTGAGGTTCGGAAATGGTGGGTTGGGGGTTGAGTATGGCAGCACCGACAAAGTATAACGAAGAGAGAAATGGAAGAAAGAGTGAGTCGAAAACGATGGAGAGATGTGCGTCGAACGAGTCGAGGAAAAAGGTAGGCAAGCCCGATACGTATGTTTGTGTGAGAGGCCAAGCGAGAAGGTCCTGTCAGATACGATAACACACTAGCAGATATATCGATCATTTATTACGCCAGTTGGCTGTAGCAGCTTTTCACACCTTGTGAGTTGCTATGGTCCTCAGCTGTACCTCTCCTATACCACAAAAGTATTAGGCCTGTAACGTCAAGTCCTTCGTACATTTGATTTCGGATTCTTTTTCTTCGTCTTTTTCACATTCACATCCTTTGGTCCTAGTTACCAATATCTCGGTTAAGAGAATTCCATCTCGCTCTGCTTTTGCCACTAGATTTTTTTTCGTCTTCTTGAAAAGCAGCTAATTGATCAGGATATTCAAATCTATCAGTAGTTGCTTCGACGATTCTGGACGACCAGGAACGTTGAGTGGCGTCGCGAAACACCGGAGCCACGAAACTTTGTAGTTCGAAAGTTTCATTGAGAATTTTCGAACTTGTTTGGATTCTGTTGTTGGCTTTATTAACTTTTCATGGTTATGCATTACCGGAGATAATTTTATGTTTAACAATCGCAGCACGAGGCGCACTTTTGAGAAGGACTCTCGTCGAAGATATACCGGATCCTCTCCCTCGCTCCTTCTTTCCTGTTTCCCTTGGAAAAGCAACGGTAACATTGGGAGTTCCGAACATATAATACCCAACGCGTGGACGCTCTTCAGGCTTGTCTCCCTTCCTCGCCAGTTTTGTCTCTCTTGCTCATTCTCCCGACACCCTTGTGATGTGACGCCGCATAATTGCCGGTAAATTATGTAACGTTTGAGTTTGCTAAACGCAAATGGCTCCGCGTGCATCACACTTGGGGGGGAACGAGCCTTCACGAACGGGAATCCCCTGACGAGGTGGCATTAATTACATGTGACAATTCCCGTACAGCTTCAACATTAAGCCTCTCGATACCGGGAGAATTAAAATTCTCGCATCCTCCAGTTGTCGTTGTAGCGTTTTCTCGATCGTTCGATCGGTTAACTGACGGAAACAAAATCGGTTGCGATAATTCAATTAAGTGATGCGGAATGATTCGCTTCATCAGCGATGATGATTCACTTTTAAGTTTCGATGACCCATACAGGCTCGTATGCCATTGTAAAAAGGGAGCTTAGTCATTAGGAACTTCCATGATAGTCAGCCAATAGTTTGTCGATCATCATTAGGGTACTAGTCGGATGAAAGCATTTGCCAGATTCTCTACCAGGCTTCAATGAGTTGTTTCCGGGCCTTTGGCAAATGTAGGTCGTAAAGTTGAATCTAACAACCCAATTACACAACGCCATAAAAATGTCTACGAGTAATATTGGCTGTCCATTTAATTTGATCGACCAACCTCATCCACCAAAGCTTCGAAAACGCACGATACATCCCAATACTACCATCACTCATAGGTACAGCTAGTTCCTTTTTACCCTTCGAGAATCCCTCCATCTCTCTCTTCGTCTTTCTTGGGAATTCCAGCTGGATTATTCAACTCCAGTCGATGCATTATAGAGATATATTTTTCAGGGATATAAAATATCGCAAAGATCACGGAAACCTGTACGAAAGCTTCGAGGAGAAACAGAGAGGGAGAAAACGAGAAAATAAGAGTAGCGGAGAGAAAAAGTGGGCAGGAGAGAGAGAGGAAGTAATATAAAGCCGCAGAGCAGAAGATTCTACGGGTAACCAGATTTTCCGATTGAAAGGATAGGAAAGCCTATACTATGTCTATGCCTTGCTTATATCAGTGTCCATTTTTATATGTAGCACTTCTTGTTTCTTCTTTCTGACGATATCCATATCTATTGCTTGCCCTCTTTTTTCTTTTTTTCTTGTACTTTCTATCCAACTTGTTCCCATAGCTCCTCTTGTATTGCACTGCATGGAACCATCTTCCACCTTGTATACTTATGGATGCTTAAATATAGAAGAAGATGGGGTAAGACGGGGTAACGAGGTAAGATGGGGACCATACCAAAACCGATGATACAAAATCGCTGGAAAATTGATTTTAACGCCATCTGACGATATTTAGCAGAACTGGTTAGTGTCGCAAGAAGTTTGGTCCATGGTGTGGACGTTGCGTCTTGGTAAATATTTTTTCTTATTTTAAGTTGTTTTATCTAATTTTTGACGTATATAAAGTGCGTGGCTGTTCATAATGTATGGCATACAAGATGTGTAACATAATTTTTTATTGATATTTGTTTATTTACACTTTGGGAAAGATGGGGTATCTTATTTGTTGCATCTTGTGCTTCGATTTATTTGGAAAAAATCGTTGCTAATTAAGTTAATTTTTTTTATAGGTTATGGTTCGAGAATACAAACGAAAAACTAATATAGGGGGGTGGAGTGAAGAGCAAATGAAGTTAGCCATCCAACTAATAAAGATTCAATACCTCATCTTACCCCAAAGGGGAACCCAGTCTTGCCCTATAGGTGGGGCAAGATGGGCAGATTTCGTTTTTGTTTTAAAGTTGATAATTCTATGAGAAGAACTATATATTTGTGTTTGGACTGATTATAATTTAACAAACAAAGACTTTATTTAAATCAAGTCTTTAAAGTCTTAAAATAAACTTTAAAAAAATAAAATTTAACAAACAAATTTATTCTTTAAATAAAAGTTCCCACTTTGTGCAATAAAAACAGTGGGTTTTATTTATAAAATACGTTACATTTCCCTTCTTACCCCACCTTCCCCTACATCAGAAAACTGGATACCTCTAAAATACGACTGGCTAAAAAGATATATTTCCTAGTTCCCATACGGGTCCCTGAGTCTATTTCTGAGTGTATTTCTGTGTATGGATTTAAAATGAACATTCGATCGAGAGTCTATGAAAGTTCGAAAACAGTCAAAGGTATCAACGGTTCAATGGAGATCACGTGTGCACACGAGATATGTTGGAGTGAGTTCGACGCTGCAATTCGTTTTACATCTTCCAGGAACGAATGTGCAGAACCGAAAATAAAAGAAATGAAGGAAAATATACCGAGAGCAAACGCAATCTTAAACGGGAGCGTGGTTTCATCCAAATCGAGTGATCCGTTTATAATGAAACTTAGTCGATTTGAAAGAAGCGAATGGACGTTGAGAAGCATAAATTATGGCGAAAAAAAATAAAACGAAATGTTTGAAATAAATTTCACGATAATTCAACACGACGAGATAAATATTTTTTAAAAGCAATAATTTATTGCTCATTTTATTCTAATGTACGAATAGTTACGATAACGAAGTAATTCGCTATGGTAACTTTTCATAAAATTCAGAAAGTCAGTAAAATCGTAAAATTTAGAAAATCAGTATCATTTGACCCATCAGTGGCATATTAATTCGAAAGGTATTTTTCGAATTTTTATTTATTTATTTATTATTTTTTCTCGACTCAGAATTTATTTTTTCTCAAAAAAGTTTTAAACCTCGATTTCCCAAAAATCGATTATCTTGAACGTTGAATAAAATCATTGTGTTCGAAAGATAAAAATGCCACAAAGCCGAAAACTAAATTTTTCCTAAAAACTATGACAATATCTCCGCGAAAATTATTTAATAATAATAAGTAAGGTAATATCGATTTCGTACTTGATGTTCAAAAGATCATACTTCTCCAACGAGCCTAATTAGAATAATTTTCGAAATCGACCAAAAACTAATTAACAACAAAAAAAAATTTCCGTTGCAAATTGTGCAAACTTGAACATCGTGATATCCGTGTGTTGAAAAACCATAATGAAAAACAGTCACGGCTCTTCGACGCGACTAAAATCCTAAAGTGAAGACAAAACGAGGCACGCGAATAGCACTTGGCCGTAAAATGATTCAATCACAATAATGGTCCACAATTAACAAAAAAAGAAAACGTATTTGGCAAAATTTTTTCATTTGCGATGTAAGCCGAGAATACCACGAGGCGATGATTAGAGAGAAGAGATAAAAGAGTAATGGCGTTTACGACTGATATGACTATCTCCTCACGCCACCGTAAGAGGTCTCTTCGTACCCCTTTATAATTTACGAATCGGTGCGGAGTTTTATACCGGCAGTGATTTGGCAGTAGCGAGTGGTCCGGTAAAGAGGACGATGAAACTGCACCAACCCAGAGTTCGGGCGTTCCTGGAGGAGAGGCGACGAAGAGAAATGAAGGGAGTAAGGGCGGGTGGTATAAGCGGATTTCGACGGAATTGAAGTCGGCCTCAGGTCTTTCAATGCTTCGAGCGACGGGTTTGTCATGACGGTAGCTCAAAACCAAAAAAAAAAAAGAACGTCCTACGTATGGGCCTATAGAATTTATTCTCACATGTACATGCAACTACGTCGACACAGCCCAAACTCTTTTATCTCAAATTCTCATATCTCAAAATGCCTCAATACCCTTAAAAAAATAATATTCCTTAAAATTATATTTTTGACCATTGCTAATCAAACTTTACTCAAAATGCTGTTCATTAATTTATATTCATTAAGTTATATTCTTTTTAACAAAGCTCCGTAGAAAAAAGTAGTAAATTATTTAACAAACTGGATGATAAAAGAGAACTGGATTTCAAACAAATTCAGTACAGAAAATTTCGCAAATATTGCACTAATCGAGGATTTTGAAATTTTGAAATCCACTTGATTGTTGAGTTTCAAAAAATGATGGCAATCATGTATGAAATTATGCCAATTATCTCGCACTTGGATGGAATGTCAATCGGTTTTCGAAATACTTGTCACATATATAGAGTAGTTATTTAATTTATTATTTAAGAAAAATGTGACTTTAAGACCCCATGGTAGCTTTATTCATACTGTCCTAACTTGTTCATCAGGAATTTAACACTGATGTGAATTTCAGGTTTGGACTCGCGATTTTACGAGTGCACGTGTTTTCTCGCTTTTTGGCTCCTTAACTCTTCAGGTCCCATGTCGAAAGTAATGAAGTTTTATAATTTTAGTTTAATGATCAAGTAAATATGTGTTAATCGAAAAGGAAAAATTAGAAAAAAAATTTAAAAATTATCAGTTATTTTTTCGAGTAAATATGTGTCAAGTATAGGTTGCATATATAACTAAAGCATACAACAATTTAAAAAAAAACGATACTTACGGTCTAGACATTTTTATAGCACTTTTTATCAGAGTAGTGATCACCTAGTAACATTGACAACTGATTAGTGATGTGTGTTGCCACATAGAAAAAATAAAAAATATATTCATGCCATTACTAATTATTAGAAAAAAAATAATAAAATATATTTAACTATGGTATAAAATCACTACTAAACATATGTCACCTACAGGTGTCACTGGGAATTGAAGAGTTAAGGACATGTCGAAGACGTACCACGTGACACACGAATGCGGAAGTGAAAGTCGAAATAGAATTCTGCAAAATTCTGTCTCTATGAATTCTGCAAAGACTGATGCTCGATTTTTCGCCATAAACTTAATCGACGCCGAGAAAACGGATTTCGAAAATTAGTGAGGTTATGTCGATGTTCCCCATGCCCTTAATTGGCGATATACGAGCGTTGACGAGTTTGGCAAAGCCGTCATTATTCCTGTCTGCGAACCGGAAGAGCTCTCTAGCGAACAAAGAAAACATTGAGTTTTCTGGGTTTACGTAAAGCCCGGTTTAAAAGCTGGACAGGTAACGAGTCCCTGGTATCCTTAATCCCTGATATCCGGTATCCTTCATCAGCTCCGTTCATCTTTTACCCTCTCGTGCGTTTGTCGAGGCAAAGGAATCCAGGGAAAGAGCACATGTGTTTGTGGACACAGGTGTGCACGTACGTAAAATTTCACGCGTGCTTTATCTTTGGTGAAAATCGTTGATCGTAAAAGCCACGTTCCGGAAAAATATTCCGTTCCTACTGGCTCACCCTTCTCGTACGATAATCGCGATACGAACGGATTTACGATTAGTCTTGGCGAACGTATAAAGAAAGAACGGAATAAACCCCTTAAGAATAAGGGAGGGTCAGAAAACGAAAGGAAACGGAGCTATGACGACGAAGGAAAAAGGGGGGGGGGGGTAGAAGAAACGGAATAATATCTAGGGAGAAAAAGCGTTGCGATACTCACGATCCTGGTCTTCCATGACTATTTTATGAGGAATATAAAAGGCAACGATTCGCTTCCGGTTGAAATGCACTCTAAATCTATACGCGTATTCGTACTCAGAAATAAAAAAAAAATGTATGATTATACATGCACGTATGCACGTATGTACATACACTCTCGCACGAAATTTTGTATACACCGGTCGTTATTTCTTGCTACATTAAAAATTAAAAAGCTACGAAAAAAAAGTAATGAATTATTTGAAAAAATGGAATAAAAAAGGGAACTGCAGTGTAAACGAATTCAGTTGTCTTTTGCTGTTTTATCATAATTTTTACGATTTTATTTTTGACCATTGCTAATCAAGCTTTTTGCAAAATGCTGTTAATTAATTTCGGTTATATTCTTTTTAACAGAGCTCTGTAGAAAAGAGTAATGAATTATTTAACAAACTGGATTATGAAAGGGAACTTGATTGTAAATAAATTCAGTTTTCTTTTGCTATTTTAACATAATTATTACGATTTTTTTCGACCATTGCTAATCAAGCTTTTTTCAAAATTCTGTAAATTAATTTCGGTTATATTTTTTTTAACGAAGCTATCTACCTTTTAATACGACAAGAAGTGTCCAGTGTTGCATTTAATTTGAATAGAGGCTTGTCTAAACCAGTATACTTGCTTCAATGAACGTTCTGACCGAAAATTCAAAAACTCGAATCGGCTCAATACTCAATCATCGCTAATCAAATATTCAATTAAAAAACAAACCAAACAAACAAAGCAGAACTCTCGCTATTGAGTGACAGCAGCAATTACGCCGAAACGCAATTTTCAAATGTCAACGATTTTCATAAAATAAATATTATTATATTTCACTTCAACATTATTCTCATTTATACGTAATATTTGATCTGTCGAAAAACGTATAACTGAAGCAGTATTCGTTCGTCACTAAGCCCAGTAACTACCGTTATAAATTATTTTCATCAAACTTTGCGTCCCTTGCGTCCTCCAATTGTTAAAAAAAAAAATCTATATACACGAAATACACGTTGCAAAGTGAATCGATGACGATCATATTGAAACCGGATGCATGGATATTCTCGTACAAGCATCGAACCGAGGTCGAATTGATTTTATTTGCTATACATACAGACATATACGTATAAACACGTGTGTGTGTGTGTGCATGCACCAGGGATGGTAGAAAGTGCGGCAAAAGTTTCTTTGAACCCCAAAAAGCCCCGAGGTACAAGCAGAGGGATGGTATGCCTATATATGTGACATGGGTTTTAGGGGGTAGTAAGTTCGGAGTTAGGGGTTGAGCCCACCGTCACGACGACCAGGGGTCGAAGGTTCTGCGTCGTCTGACTGATACCCCTGTATATCGACTTAACGTCAAAAGGGCGTAAGTTATATGACACGAACCGTGACATCCAAGCCGATCGAATTCTCATCCCTGCCATCAACCGGTTTCCCGTAACGTGTATACGTTTATATGCAGAGTCGGTTGTCGGCGACGCTTTGAAAGGGACCCGGCGCGTGTTTGTCGCTTCAACGAGTTTATAAACGCATTTGCGCTATTGGACTTTCCGCGATGTTCTCGCTCTCTCCTCATCGGGGACCATCATAGTTACAGCTATACCCAGGCGTGTATGGGCCATTTCATAAATAGTTGTTAACTGGTGAAAATTCATGACTCGTACGAATTTGGGATTCGAAAGTATTTTTCGAGTCGTCTGGTTTGATCTGGATAGAGAAGAAATATTTTGGATATCGATTTCAGCAGTTTAATCAATTGAGGAAATAAAAATTGAAGTTTATATTGTGTATTGTGATGTAGGAAATTCTAGTGGAATTAGAAAGTGGAATTAAAAAGTTATTCCTGTTTTTTTTATGGACAGTGTTTTTTGAGTTGTCATGTTTGATCTGGATGAAGAAGAAATACTGTGGATATCGATTTTAGCAGTTTAATCAATCGAGGAAATAAAAATTGAAGTTTACATTGTGTATTGTGATGTAGGAAATTTTAGTGGAATTATAAAGTGGAATTAAAAAGTTATTCGTGTTTTTTTTTATGGACAGTGTTTTTTGAGTTGTCATGTTTGATCTGGATAGAGAAGAAATACTTTAGACATCGATTTCAGCAGTTTAATCAATTGAGGAAATAAAAATTGAAGTTTAAATTGTTTATTGTGATGTAGGAAATTTTAGTGGAATTAGAAAGTGGAATTAAAAAGTTATTCGTTTTTTTTTATGGACAGTGTTCTTCGAGTCGTCATGTTTGATCTGGATAGAGAAGAAATACTTTGGATATCGATTTCAGCAGTTTAATCAATTGAGGAAATAAAAATTGAAGTTTAAATCGTGTATTGTGCAGGAAATTCTAGTGTAATTATAAACAGGGGAATAACTTTTTCATGGACAGTTAAATAAGAAATTGTTTTTAAATTATTTAAAGCTTAATTTGGGGATAATTTGGCATTAAATTAAAGCAAGTAATTAAAATTATTTAAAGGCTTAATTTGGGGGTAATTTGGCGCCCTGAAATATTCGTTATCACCCCTAGGTTTTCTCTTGAAGTGTACGTGCTTTTTCGATGTTTAGTAAAATTTTGACTAGTTTAAAAAAAGGACTCGTTCGAAATGAAACGTCCTATACTTATTACATAGAAGTTTACGAGGTATCCATGTCCAGGTACATAGAGGGCTCTGATACCGTCGGTTACGCAGCAGGCCAGGATGGAGCAACATCAAGAGGAACCGTGCGTGAGCTTGCGCATTCGTGGTGTGACAGTCGAAAATTCGGAAAAGCCTCGCCCAAGGGGGAAGAATTATCCTGTCTCTCTCTCTCTTCGTTCGCTTTTATTTTTCACTCTCCGTTATATTGTACGTAATTAATTGAGATTTTTGGCTGCTCTCAACGTAGGCTACTTCAACGAGTGGTTGTTCGTCTCTATTCTCTTCCTTTTTTCGAATTCTCTATCCATGAAAATCAAACGCGTGTGTACCCGAATTCCCCAATTAAATCGTGGTCGTACGAACCCAGTCAGCGAATGAAGATTCATCTGAAACGTTAAAACCTCGGCAAAGGGAATTCGTGTAAAGTATGAAATCCACTCCAGCCTCAAGTAAAAGCTCTTTTTTGATTTCGAGCAGCCTTCCGAAATATTTGTACGCTTTTGATCAAATAGCAACGAAAAATGTTGAAGCAATCATGAGATAGTTAGCCAGGCTGTTTTATAATGATTTTTTAATCAAGCATTCAATTGGAGGGAATTCCATTTTGTATCAGGAAATCCTTCTTTGATGAAGATAAAGCTTTTTTTTTTAATGAAATATTTATATTTGTTACGCTGCTAAACCTTCCCTTCCTTTTATCATCCTTTCGTCATCTTTTCGTCAAAATATAAACCATGAATGATCATGATTTCTGTTTTGCCATTGTTATTTCTATTTTCGAGATTTCATGATTTCTGAACCAAACCTAAACAAACCCAAACAGAAATAATGAATGATCATG
>JAPYZJ010007261.1:0-14698 GCA_030522765.1 Ophioninae sp. B BG-2022a
CTTTTTCAATATAATCGTAATTAAAATACCTCAATAATTATACAAATCTTTATTGCGATAACATAGAATTCAAATAGAAAAAAAAATATGTCGCCAAATCATAGATTTAAGGAAATAAAAAACGATGCGAACTTCAGGTCCATACTTTTTTCCAACCTGCAACTCTCGAATCCGTCGCGAGTCGCCCATGCGATTCCCAACCTAGGCGAGCAATGTCCGGTTCGAAAACCAAACAATGTCACATATCCGGTATCAGCCAATCTTATATGAGACAAAACGTCACCGTGACAAAACGTCACCGAAGAACTCCGACGAGGAATACCGAGGTACGCCACGTCACGCCTGTACGTGTGTATTCCGGGTGTCGAATAAATTCACTATTAGAGAATCTCCCTTGGGAAAAAACCACGGAGGAGCTCGAGCTCAACGTTGGCCTCTACATGCCAAAAGAGGATTTTCCTTCTCTCTCTTTCTCTCGATTTTGATCTCTCGATCCTGATCCCTTCGCCTCGTACTTATACACGTAGACACGTGTTCTTTGGCTCGGAGACACACACGCAGTCAACCAGCTGGCACGCGACCCTCCTAAACTTCTACCCCCAACCCTCTCTCCTCCTCCCTTTTCGTATCTTCGTCGTTTTCTTTTTTTTTTTCAAACTCCCTCAGACCTTCACTCAACCTCCCTTCGCACAACCACCTTCCTCGTAGGCATCTTTGCGAAATCCCCACGTGGCGATATATTTTTGTTTCACGCCAAATCTTGCGGGACTCTGATTCATCATTTTCTCCGGTTATAAATATATCGGTAAACTCACGCAGCCCGCGTGTATTCTCGCGTGCACCGGGATGAGAAATTCATGACGCTAGTGGGATTAACGCGTGTCCCGTCAACGAAATCCATTAGGCACCACTTTTTCATCCCCTTGAAAATACTGAGCTACCCCGATATCCAGCCACTGAACGATGTTGATTCTCGCGTCGTTGGAAAGCAACGATAATTAACGTCAATTTTTTGAATATTTGTTTTCGCCTAATTTTCGTTTAATTTTAGGTTCGAGTTAGCTCGAAGGCTTTGGGGTATCTTTGATGGAGATTTCCGGGCATTTTGAAAAAACCTGGGCAAGTGCGAGTCGGACTCACTCACCGAGGGTTCCGTACAAATTTGTAGGTACATATTGTAAATAGTTTAGGAATCCAGACGAGCAGTTTTTTTTTCCGAGTTTTTAAAAAGATTTAATTACAAATGTATAGTTTTGAGATTTTTCCCTATACTTGTAGAATAAGACGTTATTACCTGCCAAATTTCATAGTTCTAGGTCAACGGAAAATACCCTATAAATGTTGGTTCCCTTGAGAGTAAAAATATACGTTATTTTTGCGGCAGAAAAAAATCGTATCTTCTTTTTACGTTAACTTAGAAGTTTGATCTTTTCAAAGCTTTAAGGGACTGTAACCCTGAGTATTTTTTTAATTTCAACTCGATAGGGTTTTGATAGACAGACAGATGGACAACAAAGTGATCCTGCAAGGGTTCCATATTTTCCTATTGACCTGCGGAACCCTAAAAACACCTTGGTTGATAAAAGCAAACTTTTTATCTCAGCCTCAGTCTTTCGTATCTCAGCCGCATTGGTCAAACGCTGTACATTGGTTCGAGATTCAAATAAATCAGAGAAGATTAAGCATTCCCTCGAAGTATCGTGTCGAACCCCGAACGGTAACCGAGATATCCCATTCGAGTTGGCGCAACAAATTCAATTGTTAAGCAAATTTCACATCTCTCATGGAAAGGGTTTACTTACTGGGATATCGTCCGGCTCCTTCAGCTGATCATGAATTAAAATCGAATCGAAACCATTCAGCGATTACCTTCCACCATACACTCGCAAAATCATCCATTTGCTATCCATTTTTGCTATCATCATAGAAAACGAAAGTAAAGACAGAGCAACGCGAAACAAAAAAAAAAGGTCGCCAAGAAACGAGGGAATTCGCTCGTGGGAAGGTTGGTCGGAGGGTGCGGTACGACGAAGGTTGTACAGGTCTCGATTCAGTGGTAAATATACGGGTGGTCGGTGTATCTCGTCATGAATCTGTGGGCTGCAAGGAGACAGTGCCTGATGAGGAAGGGGGCAGCGCGTGCAGCCTCGTACGCGTACAAATCCGCGGCTTTTTTTGTTGTCCCTTACAACCGCCATTTCCGTTGTACATGCACGCGAAAAAAAAAGAAGAGGAGGAGGGGTTTGGGAATCAGAGTTGGAGATAGAGAAAGACGCTCGTGCGGAGAAAGGAGTCAGGGAATAAAAAAAAATCGAAGGGAGTGCTTACCGGAGAATAAAACGAGAAAAATTGTCATTGTGCTGAAGAGGTGGACGATTCCGTGAGGGGAAGCGTGGGTGTGGATAGGGCTGGTTCGTAGGGGTGCGAGGGTATTAGTGTAGGGTAAAAGTGAAGATACGACGGGGAGAGAGAAGCTCATGCACATAACAATGACAGGCGCTGACGCAGCTATGCTTTCTACTACAGATCATCCCTTGGATATTAAAAAAGTCGGGTTCCATTCGTCTATCGTTGTAGTCCAACCCGATACCCGAGCACCGTTTATATTCCCATCTTTCTCTATCAACGCTGGTAGTTCGTCCTTGTAGTGGAAAGCCACGCGCCCGGCGATCCACCACCGTGGAAACAATGAAAGCCAACAGCGCCCCGGGTACTTGGCATCTCGATGCTTTACCTTCCACTTCCTCTTCCTCCTACCCGTTGGCGTGGATGGTTGCTCCTAGCTTTCTTCCATCCCCGGACTTTCCTACCAACGGCATTGACTCTCGAATTATTCTTCGGCGACTCTTCTTCTTCGACTCTTCCATCCCCATCAACGTTTCCCTTTATTCGTCTTTCAATCCCCGTCCAACCCCTTGTCCAACCGTCATTTCGTTCCTGGTACGTTTTCACGTAATCGAGCTAATCGTCGAAACGATTAGCGTGCTAGCTAGCCAAAAGCCCCTCCAATCACGGTCCATCCATAAAACCCCGGATGTACAGTCGTATATCGTGGAGGAAAAATGAATTCGATCCAATTACGGATATATCAGGGACTCTTTTATCTCTGCCTGTAAAATGAAAATCCAATGGATGTTCTTTTCCATTAGCTCGACAGTGAAGATATCCGTGTATCGATCTCGCTCGAAATGCATTTCCATCAAAGAACTGAAACGCCTGTCTATTTCGCCTCGTATCAATAAACCATCCTATCGGATAAGTATAAAATGCAGGATCGTGAATAATTGATGACGGAAGTAAAGAGATTTGCGGGTGTCATTACGCGAGCCTGGTGGTAGTATCGAGTGAAGGGTACGTTGCTCGGTACACGCTCTAGCATACGTTGAGGTTTTCGAGTGGCATTCGTCGACCAGGCTAAAGTACAGAAGTGGGGTTTGATGAACGATGGGAGTTGGGCAGTAGGGAGAGAGATACCAAAAGAGAGAGAGAGAGAGAGAGATGGAGGATAGTAACCCGGAAGTTGACCGACCTGAAAGCCTGGTGACGATTATCATTGCACTCACCTTTCTCGCTATAGTCATACGGTAGGTCCTCGTAGGTGGGTTTACTCGTTGGTGAACGATCCTCGCACTGTCCCTGCGCGAAGGGTGTTGCGATTCAGTGATAATAGAGTAGTTATATGTACGGGCGTGTGCATATCCATATCGAAGGAAATGTACACACGATACAGTAGTAATGCAAATGTGACGGGTATGTGACGGCGGCGTGGTTGTTGACGTCTAGTGGACTGCCGATGACGTTTACTGCTACAACCACGCCCAATGCAACGCTAGCTGCTTCCGTTCTCCCAGTATACGTCTCTCCGACACCCTGTCTCTCTCTGACTCCCGCTACACCGCAGGGCGATCCGCGCGATAACGCCACCAGCGCCGCCTGGCGGACTAGTACATCCGTAAACTTCCATAGGACCCCCGTACGAAGCTCATCCTCCAGCGGGACATTTAATCGTCGGATCTCCGATCCGTGTGCAATAATCCCTCACGATCTATCGTCCGCAGACAATATAGCCGTTGTGAATTATCTTACCGGGCCAAGAACTCGAGCTGTCTCGCATCGAGCGTTCCGGCAGTGTTACCGGTCAAACGCAGACTCGTCAAATTCCGGCTATCCTAATATCTTTTTTTTTATTATCGCAACGATGAACATCACGCGGACTACGAATCGATACATCAGGATGATCCTGGCGGTTGGATGTGTTCGGAAATTTACTACTAGAGAATCGTTTGGAGGACGCATATATTTTGTTCGGTTTACACGCGTTTCTAGCCTAGTGTCTAGTGACGTAAACGCAACGTGCAAAGCCACTAGTGTTTCTTCGTTGAGAGAAAGAAAAAGAGATTTTCCTCCGTATATAGCTCACCTCATTCCACCTTGTCGTATATCCTCTCGGATCCGTGTCTCGTTCAATATTTCAAGGGAACAACGCGGCTGAAAGAATATGCCACGAGGTGTCCTTGGTGTGTAAGCCAAGCCTCGTACGTCTGGCCGGGGAAACATCCCGTGCATCCTTTAGCCCCTGATGTCGCTGGCTCAACAATACGCCTAGCGTGAGAGTAGGGGAGAAAATAAGGGACGAGAAATTCGCCAATTGATACCCCCACGGTGCAGACGTGGATGAGAGCCCCTACGGCGCGAATAGTACTCCCGGGAGTACCACCGGCTCTTGCCATTCTCCTCAATGTCCCGGAATACGACAGGGAAAGGGCTTCGAGGATCCCCGATACTGAGATCGAGAACTTTCGACCACACGAATGGTCCGAGGTCTCTCTCCACCTTGACTGTGTTTTTTTTTTTACGTTAGCCACCGATGAATTTTCACGAGACTCGAAAGCTACCCAGCCAACGTCCATCTTGATTCCAGTGCTGCTATTTCCCTCTAGTCCCATTCGTCGGACTTTCCGAAGACCCGCGTCGTACGCCAAAACTTGACGTATTCACTTGACTCCTCTTTTTTCTTTAATTTTCTATCCAATTTAGACACGTTTCACTAAATCGCTGGAAGTACTCGCTTATTTTTGGATTTTCGCGACGGGTCATCTTTTACTAGCGAAGGTCACAAGTGGATCTCCGGAATGTGACCAGGTGATACCTGCTCCATGTATACGGGAAGCGTGAACAGCGTATGTGTGAAGCAAACGTTGAAGGCACCTTTCGTTAGCCACCAAACTCTCCCTAAGTGATCTCGTATACAATGAGATTTTATGCAGAGTGCACGTGGCTGTTTCGCCGGAAGCTCGGCCCTGGTGGAAACCCTAGCGTTTTAGCTACCGGTTTCGGTGATACCTTCTGCGATCCTTTTACTCCTGAGTGATCGTCAATTTTCGCTCGACTAGCCTCTATCCCGTGGACGACTTCGTTAGCTAGGATGTTAAGGACGAGGACGATCTATACGGCACTCTCACGCTGCACGCTGTTTAGAAACTTTCAACTCCAAACGCCCTTTCCTTTACTCTCCCCCTGGAGTGATGTCTTATCGTCTCCATTATTCTCGATGGACAGAGGACCGTTCTCCGATGCCCCTCCGCTAGGTTCCTCAACCATAGTTATCAACCCCCGACGATACACTAGGGTTCGGAATAATACCGATACCTACCATCCACCGGTCATTAATATAAATTGGCAAATCCTAGGAGTTTGATAATGAAGTCGCGTCTAGCGGCTAGGCTTTTCGAGATTGCGTTTTAAAGATTAATCGGGTTAAGTTGGGCAAGGTGACGATGATCGGGTGTGCAAGAGAGGCCTCGTTCTATCCTCAAAGCTCATCAACCTGGCTCTAATTAGATATTGGCGCAAGGTCATCGTTCCTACGGCGTTTAACGCAAAACCGTCCAAGGGTCACCCAATGCCGTCTTGATTGAAAGACCCCTCTCGACTCGCTGCCTTCTTCCGATCAGTCGTCACTTCGCGAATTGAACTCAATTGAAAACGGCGAAACTGCCTAGATTTAGGATTTTCCAATGGTCCAATCGGACTAGAAAGTTCCATGGAAGCGAAAGGTTCCATAGATCGATGAATGACATTTGGAGGTCGTTTGATCATACCGTTCCTCTACCTGGATCTAATATACTATGCCTACACTCGGATGGATAGAGGCGTCTGAAATTTGTTTGTCTCGTTTTACGACTGGACCAGACCTCCTCACCAGCCGGCTTATTGGATTTCTCTTGGAATCACAGCCCTCGTTCCTTTCACCGTCAAGCCTAGGGTTGTTTACACGCTTCGTTCTCGGTCGTACATCACTCGCCGGATGTAGCTTCGGGAAGCTGTCATCGCTCGTGATGTTTTTCACCTGATTCGAAGCTGAAAGCACGAAACTCGTGGTGATATCGGCGAGAGGGGGGGTAGTCTCTTCGTCAATTCCGCTCACGCGTTCTACCTTGACGTAACGCAACATTTTGTCCTGCAACATCTCCAGGGAGAGGGAGATTCAATCTCGCCCGGTGAAACTGGCAGCAAGAGGAAAACGGAGAATCAGTAGATCGCGATATCATTGGGACGAGTGTGTTCTTGAGAAGCGAAACGTTTGGAACAATGGCAAAGCGTTGCGTGTCTACCCGCGAATGGATGGAAGGAATTTCCCGCCGTTGATAACGTTACTTCTATGACGCGTCTTTGGCGACAGCAACGATCGACCACGAATGCTTCCCCGATAAGCGTTTCGTCTTCGAGCAATGACGAATCGTTTTTATGCCCGAGAGAAACACGTTTGCTAGCTGGCTAGTTTGTAGACTACTACAAATGACGTATTCTACGTTCCGAATGGCTCTACTTCGGAGCTGTCTCGCGATAGCCAAACGTTGTCTTTTCAGGGCCCCACCAGACAGCTTTTCGTATCATTGGGATATCGTTCGTTTCTCGAGGAAAGTCTCGACTGTAGGTCTAGCGCTGGAGAGACACTCCAGAGACACCTAAGCCCACCAGGGTTAACCCAAACACCTGGTGCACATTCCCCAAGAGACACTGCTTGTTATTCCTTTCGCGAGGCACACTTATCTTTCCTCATTTTGCTTCAAGCTTCGCTCGCCAACCTCCCTCCATTTCTGTTTTTTTCCCTTTCATCCTTCTTTTCCAACCCCATCCTCATCGGTTGCTCCTTCCAGACTTTTTCCGGCTTTTCGGGATCTTCGTGTTCGGAGGTTCCAGACGGACGTCTGCCATCACGGAACTCCTTCGTTTTCTCAGAGATCGGAGTATCGTTTTGGCGAGACTTTTGTGTCTCGTTTGGAAGCCTATCAATCTAGACTTCTGCATAACCCAAACGAAACTACGCCTCAGCTCTATATTTTCAAGTCAATTGTCCAAAGTTCCATTTGGGCGCAGCGAACCTCATTGGTTCCGGAATATCGTTCGGTGATGCAAAAGTTTGAAGGTTTTGAACCGAGGTAAAAAGAGAGATATGGAATAGTATCGTGTGGGATATGGATATTGGCCCGGGGTCATTTTAGGGCTGGGTATTCTGCGGAGCATTGGTAGACCGGTGTTGGTAGCTTCGGGGATGGGGAAGCGAACGAAGAGGTTCCCGGACTTTTCAAGTATACCCAAGGTAAAATAATAATAACAACAACAACAATAATAATAATAATAATTGTGGAGAGAGGATTTCACTCGGGTTCTCAACGGGCCAATGAGAATAGAAAGATTTTCCGGGTTACGTAGTTGGGCGATCGGGACGTTGCTAGGTGGGACGTAGGTGGAGCTTCGTCGAGGTCCGCCCAGTAAAACAGGTGGAAATCGCAGGTGATACAGGGAGCTACGAGGGGCGATAGGGTCCGCCAACCGTCGTTCAAGCCTCGACACACGTTTGGCTTTTCACTATGCCCCCCCCCCCCTCCTCGTACACCAACACTCGTCCAATTCTCCTTCCCTATGGTGGCACAAAAGTTCCCAATGCTGGTGGGTCTTCCATCCACCTCTTTCGTTCTAACTTTACCAACTACCGGCTGCTTGACTATACGTACTAGACGTTCGCTACCAGCCACTCCTGAAGGTGTACCACTGTCGCAATTACTCTTTCTATGCCTCCCACTGGCTGTACCCCTCGCTCTTTCTTCTCCGGTTCTCCACGTACGTGCGTACTGTACTATTTATCAACCACCGTCTCTACGGTTACGTAGTTCGTCTTGGAACTTCGTTTTCTTTCATTTTTTCGTTCGACCACTACACACGTTTATTCCGTTCGCTTTTCTCGGCTGGAAACCCATTGAGCCTGGAAAATTAGTAATTGACGATTCGGTCGTTCAATCCTGATCATACGAACCCAAACAAACAAGCAAATGATGAAACGATCATCAAGGATCGTTCCTTTTATAAATGTGTTCAATGACGAACTGGGTGAAGACGGATGTTTTTTTAAAAGTGGCAAATTGCACGGGTCCCTGAAGGGCTCGCTCATTCTTTGATCGGGGACAATGTAGGAAAAGTGGAAGGAGAAAGGGTGGTCGAAATCCCTATCTTGGCATAATGTACGCCCCAGCTCGAGCCTTCTCTTCCATTTCTATCCCAATGATACGAAACTCTGGTCGCTCGGTACGCTTTTCGATAATGCGCGAAACAAAAGATGAAAGACAAAAGTATCGTGCATCGCTACGCTTTTTTGTTTTTTGTTTCGTTTTTTGTTTTTTTTTTTTTTTTTTTTTTTTTTTTTTTTTTTTTTTTTTTTTTTTTTTTTTTTTTTTTTTTTTGTGTTTTTTGTGTTTTTTTTTTTTTTTTTTTTTAGACGAAATAAAGATAAAAACTAAAAACATGGAACGAAAAAAAAAAAAAGAAACAAAAAGATCAAAACAAAAGAAGGATTGCGAAGCGCGAGTTGCGGTGTAGGGAGGGGTTGGAACAGGCTAGGAGTTGTGGAACGGCATCGATTGCTGGTACCATCGCGTATTTATCGTGGGTCGCAGTTTTCATTTTTTTTTCTTCTTTTTTTTTTTTTTTTCTTTTTCTTTCCTGCCCGGCTCACTTTCCAATGAGAATAAATCTCGAGGTGCCCGGGTTAAACATTCGAGCTTGGTAACTTTCGTTCTATCCTCCAATGCCTATCAGCCACGACGGAAATTTCGAAATTAAAGACGCGTGTGCACAGTCAGGCCTACGTACGTTTCTCCAATTTTTTACCTGCTGTTTTTATTCCCGCCGTGTTTGTTTTTCTCACCTTTTGTTGTTTTTTTTCATCGCGAAAAAAAAACGCGGCTTCCTTCCTCGTTTAGATTTTTCGATAGAGACTTTGGCACGTTCGTGATTACGGTTTCGTTCTCTCCAATCTCGTTTCGTCACTTCCCTCCCACTCTACATCCCTATCAGGACGTATCGAAAATTGAATCTCGGTAATAGCTAGCAATATCAATTTTATTTGCGGATTTACATTGAACGAACAAAAAAATTACAAGCGTGTGTATTCATGACGGTAACGGTTGCGAAACTAACGGATTCGTTACTTTTAACTGATTCGATAGATTTTTCGTACGTAAGTTCGATTTTTACGCATATTTTGTCGATTCGAAATTAATTTCACCTGAAATTATGAGAAATGGCTTGAAATATACGAAACGATTAGTTATTGACAATTCTGTCAATCATTATAGAAAAAAACGTTAAAAAATCCTGAGGAATACGAAGTTTGTTCGAAAAATTAAGCATCTTTTTATTCTTGTAAAAAAATCCTTATTTATTATATAACATATACAATGTATGGATAACATAAAAACAAAAAATCAAAAATCGAATGTACGTATGCAAAATTTGAAAAGTCAGTTTATTTTTTGACCGAACCTCCTGCCAAAATCGGTTCGTAAAATTTCACTGTTTCGATGAGAATACTGAAAAAATGGATGTTCGAGAAATCGAATTTTGTTTCCGGTAGTTGAAAAAGGTTAACAACCGTTGAATAATTAGTAAGAAATGTTAACAATTCCGGATGTAATCCTACCTAGAGCATCTTTCGTATTTTCCTACCCTCTCCGCCACCCCCTCGAGCTCTCGCTCCACTCTTGCTCCTCGTTCACCCTTATTTATTTTCTTCAATAAATTCCACCCACTTGGACACTTTAATCCGTACAAAATTCTTCGAGTGCCTGTCACTTCGGTGCCCGCCTACTTATTGCTACTTAAGCGTTTTTAATGGACAAGTTATTAGTCTGATATATCGACTTTTAAGCCGTGCCGCGCGTTATTCGCGCTTCTCTTATCGTGTCTCGTGTCTGCGCGACGAGCTCCCTCACAACTTTACCATTACCCGGTGCTCCGTCATCAGCGAGTCTGATTTTGGACTCGTTGCACGTTTTTTGTGCGAAGCGAAACTCCTGGAGTCAGTGTTACTACGAATCGAAACGATGTGACCCAAACAAACCCAAACAAACTTAAGTAAACCCAAACCCAAACGGATTTTGAATCTGAGCAATCAGGTGTGTTGATCTACTTGCTGATCCATCATCAGACCCAGCAATAGCAGTTTATCTCTTCGGCAATTTCATAGCGAACTATGAATATCCGGAAAACGAATGAAACGGACTCAACGGTAAAGTTAATTAGGCAGCAATCCAAACGAACCCAAACAAACCTAAACAACCCCAAACCCAAACGGATTTGAATCTGTCCAATCAGCTGTGTTGATCTACTTGCTGATCCATCATCAGACGCAGCAATGGCAGTTTATCTCTTCGGCAATGTCATAGCGAACTCTGAATATCCGGAAAATGAATGAAACGGACTCAACGTTAAAGTTAATTAAGCAGCAACCCAAACAAACCCAAACAAACCTAAACAACCCCAAACCCAAACGGATTTGAATCTGTGCAATCAGCTGTATTGGTCTACTCGGTGATCCACCATCAGACCCAGCAATATTCCACAGGGAGCTATGAATATTCAGAAAATGAACGAAACGGACTTAACATTAAAGTTAATTAGGCAGCAACCCAAACAAACCCAAACAAACCTAAAAAAAACCCAAACCCAAACGGATTTACAATCTGTCCAATCAGCTGTATTGGTCAGGTGTATCCGGAAAGCGAATGAAACGGACTCAACGTTAAAGTTAATTAGGCAGCAACCCAAACAAACCCAAACAAACCTAAACAAACCCAAAGCCAAACGGATTTTGAATCTGTCCAATCAGCTATGTTGATGTACTCGTTGATCCATCAATATTCCACAGCGAGCTATGAATATCCGGAAAACGAACGAAACGGACTCAACGTTAAAGTTATTTAGGCAGGACTCCGAGCTATCAGCCATATACGTTTATCGGCAATGAACCGAGCTCTACACACATTGAACGAAGCAAATGCAGCGGCCAGACACGCTTCAACGAATACAAGGACTATTGAAATTCCGAGTAGGGTTTAAGGGTAGAAAAATGTTGCTTACCCTTGGGCGAAGGTTGGCCTGGAATAGTGGTAGGAGAGGAAAGAACGGCAGTAGCAGAGCAGCATCTTTTGGTAATGCGCACAGCCGATATGCATCTACGTGCCTGCCAAGAGCAGAGAGAGAGCCTCTCTCGGTCTCCTTCAAATCCTTTTTTTTTTCTCGTTCCTCGCGGGGGAGAGGACTCTCTCTCTCTCTCTCTCCCTCTCTCGTTCTAGGCTTATTAATATTAAACAGTACGTAACCTGGCGGCGCGAGGCAAAAGCTTCACTTCTGTGTACCGATCTACCATCGCACTTTTTTTTTATACTCTACTTCCCTCCCAAGGCCCCACCATCGCGAACCGCTTCCAATCCTCGAAGAATAGTCGCTTTCCGGCTGGTTCCTCGCGAGAAATACGTCCTGCGCATTTTTACACGAAAAACGATTTCGTAACGATTTTTCAACCCCTTTCTCGTGACTCTCCAGCTTTTTGGGTACGAAAAAGCCTGGAAGAGTGAAACGATGAAAAAAAGCGATATACCAGTGTCTGAATGTTTAAATACTTGATCCTTTGGCCAGGCCTCCAACGGTATGATTCATTCAGAAAAGTACATTTTTCGACGGTCGTTTCCATCGTGATTTCCCAACGAATGGAGACGATCAATTTTGAGGTTAACGATTTCCGGTCGATTTTCAAAACTTCCGAGTGACTCTGAGAGACTTTTAGGCGTTGGCAAAAAGTCGTCGGTTTAGCAACGTTTGGGTTTATCAGGCTTTGGAATAAACCGTTCCATCCTCATTTTTGACTCTCGGAAATGTTATCAATTTGTTTTATCGTCTTTTTCGAAAAAAAAAAAAACAATTCGTTTCTCTTCTTCTCCCTCTTTTTCCCTCTTTCTCTCTTGCTCTTACAAAGGAAAACGAAACACTAGTGCCGTTTCGCTTTGAAGCGAATGTGCAGCATCCAGGCAAGTGGCGCATCGCGAAACTCATGTTCGTAAATACGACGACGACGACGACGACGACGACGACGACGACGACGATGAGTCCTATATAAGCGAATCGTCGTCGCGAAAGAGCAAGAGAGAAACAATGATAAACATGAAAAGCCAAAGCTATGAACGAGAGAGAAAACGACAGAGATGGAAACCAAGAGAGAGAGAGAGAGAGAGAGAGAGAGAAAGGTAGGAGTTATCTGTAATGGAATAAGTTGGTAACAATAGAGTATTGTTGGAGTAGGCTCTTCAGTTGTACGCCACGAGCCCACGGTTGACGGACATTATCGCCGGACGTCGCGTTTCCGCGGCGTCCTTTCCCTCCGTATATAGAGCACGAAATCATACTCGTGTGTATCCTCCTATACACGTAGTCAAGCAACATTCTTCTCGTCGAGACCGGGCCGCGTCATCCAGTCAGAGAACACCATCGAACCGGACCACCAAGACGTCAGCCTCGTCTACCTCGTATATGTATGCCAGCGACAACAAATTTATGCCACCAAAGCTCTTCCCTCTTTACCCTACACAAAGATCGAAATTGAGCTTGATCGCGATCCTAACAACGATGCAACGTCGTCTCGCTTAACGATCGGAGATACACCAATGAAATCAACTCTCTTAACAACTTGGTGGACTTTCGAACAGTCTGGAAACAACGGCAGATACCAAATTTCGTATCTGGAATGAGCAGAAAGCCTGGATCGGAAAATGTGTCTTCACTGGTTTGGGTTTGGTTGGGATATTTATTATAGATTTTTTTTTACTTCTAATCTAATATTTTAACAAAAATACCAGACGAATACGACCTTCGATTAGTTGGTGGGTTTGCACTGCTGTTGGAGTTTTAAAGAATGGGAAGAAGAATTCTAAATATCTGAAACAGATATTTCGAATTTTTCGAATATTTAGAATATTTAGAATTTTTTGAATTTTTATAATATTCAGAATTTTTAGAACTTTTAGAATATTTAGAATTTTTGGAATATTTCGAATTTTTAGAATATTTAGAATTTTTAGAATATTTAGAATATTCAGAATTTTTGGGTTAATGTATCACTAGCCACCTAAACAAACCCAAACAAACGAGAATTTTTAATGTACGTCCTAAATTAATGAAAATGCATCGAAAAAGGAAGAATACATATTGAAGGTTTTTTCACTGCTTTTTTGGTAACTATTTAAAAAAAACACACATTTTTTTATAATTATAGGTCAGTCGATTGCTATGGGTGTACAGAAAAAAAATAGTACAAAAATAGTAAAAAAAAAAACAAAATTGTTTAATAATTCGTTTTTTAATAAACACATGGTTAAAACATCATAACAATCGGTTCAATATTATCGGAAATTGTATCACCAAGCACTGTAAAAAAGTAATTTAGAGATAAACGCGTTCAAAAAGTTCCGTAACTGAAAAATTACAAATAAAATTATGCTTGCACCATTTTCGAAAAAATGTCCTTTCAAAATATGGTAAAAATCAGAAAATTCGATTTTTTTCACATTTCAAAGTGGAATGTCGTCTTAAAACTTAAATAGACCTAAATAGACACAAGTATTTAATACTCAGCTTAATTCTCGGTATCAATTATGATAACGTTAATAATCATGATTTTCGACGTAGGATTTGACAAATCCGAGTTTTGAGAAGTTGCAAAACTCGTCCGTGATTATAAGTAAACTTACACGAAACGTTGAAGCCAGTGCGAATCAAACAAGCGTAAATTAGATACCGGATAGTGAGATTAGCTGCGGCGAGTTCGACCGACGCAGTTTTGTACTCGATTTCGTCTCCCGTCTTTCGCGGTTTGGGGAGCAAACACTCGGGTGGATCTAGCTTGTCGGGACGGTTGTGAGTACCGAACAAAGAGAGGATAACTCTTCTTCTAAACGGTAGACACAGTCGGGTGTTCGAGCGACTCGAGAAACCGGGATTAAGACGCCGCTTAGTTCATACTTGGCTTTCGTGAAGATGCCACGCTTCTATCTCTTCCTCGTATTGTTCCTTAAGACGCAACACCCAATTCCATTATCCGGAGTAATCTGGCGATACTCGTACGATATCTCGACGCGTCATAAACACGAACTTCGATTGACCAGAAAGCTTCAAAATTCTCAAACTACAAATTTCCTAAAAGTCATGACAGCAAAAGTACGAAGTTTGTTTGGGTTTGTTTGGGTTCGTTAGTTTGATTTTAAACTCATGATTTCAAACAAACCCAAACGAAACCAAAAATTTACAAAATTTGTAGTTTCGGAATATTCAAATTCAGAATTTTGAACCTTCTGGTTCTGGTTTGTTT